>CAUYQV010025243.1:0-29333 GCA_963574575.1 Galagoides demidoff | reverse complement strand
GCCATGGCATCACAGCTCATAGCAACCTCCAACTCCTGGGCTCAAGCGAGTCTCCTGCCTCTGCCTCCCAAGTAGCTGGGACCACAGGCACCCGCCACAGTGCCCGGCCATTTTTTGGTTGCAGCCATCATTGTTGTTTGGCAGGTCAGGGCTGGGGATTCGAACCCACCACCTTAGATGTACGTGGCTGGCGCCTTAGCCGATTGAGCCACAGGCGCCAAGCCGAGCCAGCCTGTTCTTTAAACTTAATTGTAATGCATAAACATACTCCATATTCCTACACACGTCTTCATACAGAACTCTTTCATAAAATGAACTCTTTCATGCTGATAATTTTAAAAAACAATACTAAACTGAAATTTAATATTTAAATAATTAGAAAAGATTCACAGAAACAGGATCATTGAGTCAAACAGAGTGCACATTTTTAGATTCTCAGTTCATGGATTCATATTGGCAAGTTGCTTCCCATGTAGTTTCATTCCCTGAAAAAATGTACACAATGTCAGCACCATACCCAGTGGACATCAGAATCTTTAAAACAGTTTGAACCTTTAATGTTTTAAAAGTATAGTTTGTTGCTTTTTTTACTTTGATATTTCACAATTATTAAAAAGGTTAATAATTTTCCAAACACTTTCTCACTACTTTTTTTTTTTTTTTTAAGACAGGGTCTCTCAGTTGTCCAGGCTAGAGTGCAGTAGAGCAAACATAGCTCCTGGGCTCAGGCAGCCCCTGCTCCAGCCTCCCAAGTAACTAGGACTACAGGCACCTGCTACTATATCTGACTAAACATTCTACTTTTTTTTTTTTTAATAGAGATGGAGGTCTCAATAAGTTGTCCAAGACGGTCTCAAACTCCTGGCTTCAAGTGATCCTCCTGCCCTGCAAAGTGCTGGGATTATCATAAGCCAGCATGCTTAACCTTTTCTTTTTTCTTTTAATTTACCAATGTACATGTGGAAGGGTGGGTAGGGAGAATCTTGTCTTTTTTTGTTTTTTGCTCACCATTTACTGGGACCATAGTATCTTCCGTGAGTTTGTAATGATGCAACCTCTAATAAAAGCGGCACTATTAATTTGTCAGCCTTTTGATATGCATTCTCTGACATACCATTTGCCTTAAAAAACTATACTTGAAGAAGTTTTCCATTTTCTCCTCGTTAGCTATGTTGAATTATGGGGTTTTGTTTGCATTGTGACTTGTGCGTGTGTGTATGTGTAAAGCTTCCCGTCAGCAGTGTGCATTGTGGTTTTATCTGTAATTCTTTTTTTTTTCTTTTGAGACAGTCTCACTTTATTGCCCTTAGTAGAGTGCCGTGGCATCACAGCTCACAGCAACCTCCAACTCCTGGGTTTAGGTGATTCTCTTGCCTCCTGAGTAGCTGGGACAACAGGTGCCCGCCACAACGCCTGGCTATTTTTTTGTTGAAGTTTGGCCAGGGCCGTGTTTGAACTCTCCACCCCTGGCATACGGGGCTGGCGTCCCACTCACTGAGCCACAGGCCCTGCCCTTATCTGTAATTCTTTAGAGAGACATCCCCCGCTACAGGCACCCCCACCTTATACCTTAAGCTGGTGCAGTCTCATTATTTCCCTCTAGCACCTTCTCCCCAATAACTCCCAACCCAGGTCAGGACCCACAGCGAATCCCAACACAACAAATGCATGTGGCGTACCAACTGTGTGCCGTGCAAACACAAATGTGAAATAACACAGAAAAGTGCCTAGTTGAGCAAAATGGTTGAAAACAAGTTAATGAAAAAATAACTAGGATATCTATCATCTGATAGTGATTCATGCTAAGAAAAAAAGTCAATGAGATTTAAGACACATAGATGGGGATGGCATAAACGTCCATTCTCAATTACTCTAGGTTTTATACAGCTAAATGTTTCAGATATTCAAAATATTTAAACCACATAAAATTTCAGGGGATGTCATGAAGTGTCCAAATTGCCATATTCTGCCAGACGTGGTGTCTCAGCCCTATAATCCTGGCACTTTGGCAGACGGAGGCAGGAGGATGGCTACAGCTCAGAAGTTTGAGGTTGCCGTGAGCTTTGATGACATCACTGACTGCACTCTATCCAGGGCAGCAGAGCAAGACCCTGCCTCAAAAATGAAGAAGAAGCCATTTTTAAGACTACTATTTTATATTAAAAATATAATTATTATTTTATATTGAAAATACAATTCAATAAATGTTCGTCCTTTATTTAACAATCTTTTTCTCTCATCTCACCTTCCAAAAAAAGTAAAAGTAAAATCAAATGTTGACTCTTTTACTGCTGAAGTAAACATAGGCACAGGCCAGACAGATCTTTCTCTCGATGTTCACCAGCCCATTGACTCAGGCTCCAACTCAGGGGGAGAATGATCAGACTTACAGGAAGGGAGACTATTTCCCATGGCTTAGGCCCATCTAAAATACTCATCCTAATGGCCAATAGAAAGGAAGAAAAAGGTCTCATTAAAATGGGAAGGAAAAGAAATACATGAAAGTTTTTGTTTTAAAGGCATTATGTATGACATGTAAGAAAAGTTCAGTAGATATTTGCTAAACATATTAATTCAGCAAAAGAGAAAAGATGAAAAGCATATGAATCATATGTGCATATGTGATGGTAAAATCTTAATTTTTTATTTTTTTAGAGACAGAGTGTCATTTTGTCGCCCTCGGTAGAATGCTGTAGCATCACTGCTCACAGCAACCTCTAGCTCTTGGGCTTAGGTGACTCTCTTGCCTCAGCCTCCCGAGTAGTTGGGACTACAGGCACCCACCATAATGCCCAGCTATTTTTTGTTGCAGTTTGGCCAGGGCCAGATTCGAACCCACCACCCTTGGTCTATGAGGCCAACGCCCTACTCACTGAACCATGGGCGCCGCCCTAGTCTAAAATCTTTAAGGTAATTGTCCAAAGTATAATTTGGTAACTTTACCATGAATTTGACATGTGGGTATCATGTATTTGTGACTGCCTTAAAATTATTGCCTGAGGTCCGGGCATGGTGGCTCAAGCCTGTAATCCCAACACTTCCAGAAGGCAACAGGAAGATACATCTCTTGAGCTCAGAAGTTCAAGACCAGTCCAGTCTGAGCAGGAGCAAGACCCAGTAGCTACTAAAAATAGAAAAACTAACTGGGCAATGTTGGGGGCCTATGGTCTCAGCTACTCTAGAGGCTGAGGCAGGAGGATGGCTTGAGCTCAGGAGCCTGAGGTTGCTGTGAGCGAGGCTGATGCCATGGCACTCTACTGAGGGCAACAGAGTGAGACTGTCTCAAAGGAAAAAAAAATGATTTCTTGAGAAAAACCTTCCTTAAGGTGCCAGAGCCTCCCGTCTGCAGGGAGACTTAGAAGTGATTAGAAGTGATATGTCAATGGGACAAGCTATGACCAGGTCTCAGGTCCAGGCTGCTTCTCATCCTCCCTTTGTCACTGTCCATACTATATTCCACTCACCCCTGTCACTTGGGCAGGTCCTGATGGCTAACCTGGTGATGTGGCCCAAATCTTCACTCAAGAGGGACCTGAGATCTTTGCAGTCAAACCCTTCTCAGGCTGGGAGTGTCAGGCACACACATCACACTTCCAGTAGGGCAAGGGAGTCCCAGAGAAGGCCCACGGAGATCCTCTGGGCCCACACATCTTCTCTAGCACTTATGGGGATGGATCCCCCCTGCCATGATGGTGACTCTTCTCCCTTGGGGTCCCTGGAGAGAAGAAGTTTGAAGGCCCAAGTGGCAGCTATAACTTGTAGTGAGACTCTTGCTATGTCCCCTGGCAAGAGTATGCCTAGTTTAGGGACCAGGGTCTTTAATCCTTGATGAGCCCAGCGTTTCAGCAACAACAATGACAAAGTTACTAAATGTCATTGCCTAGATGGGCCACTACATGACCAGGGACCACTCCTGCTTTGACCCCTTCATCCCTGGATCCACATATTCTTTTTTACTGTGGACACAGTGTCATGTAGAGTCTGTGATTCAGTGCATATCCTGCAGGGTGACATCCAGCCTTGCAGAGGCTGCATCCAACCTGTCACTCCAGCTGTGCTTCTCAGAGGCTGTCTCAGCACTCTGCAAGGTCAGCTGCCCCCAGTGGTACTGCGTGTGATGCATCTGCTGAGGACCCACGGTCCCAAGCCTGCTCTGTGTTAGATTTCACGGTGCATCTCTGGGAGCTTCACATTTGCCCCTAGGGACACCAAGCTCGACTGACATCTCTGCAGTTCCTCTTGACTGTCCCTCGGACCTTGCTGGTCACTGTGGTAATTGTGGCCATGTGACTTCTGACAGTAAACACTTCCCGCTGGTCCCTGTTCCTTGGTAGGTGTTCACTATGCCACGGAGGGGCCTCAGCTCAGGGGGTCACTCTTCCACTTTGACCCTGGGCCTGCAGGGGCCACCACCACCCTCCTCAGTGACACGGTGTCCCTCCTCAGGGCACTACTAGTGGTACTGGAGAGTGGTGTGTCCTCTGGGCCCTGTGTGGAGCACAGTCCTCACCTGTCATCTCCATGCTATGCTCCTGCCCTCAGCCTCTTCGTCCTTCCTCTACTCAGCTTCTCTGCCTTCCCCAGGTTTGGTCATCACTCATTCCAGACTTGTAAGATCCGCCACACAGTAAATTTACCTCCTCCTCTAGGGTCTTTGCCTGGGTATTAGATCCTGTGTCTTGAAAGTGTGTCCTTAAGTTGGAGGTCCAAAAACAGCTATACTTCTCTTGGGCAAAGTTACTTATCACTTGTATAAGTGATTGCCTTTCTCCCTTTGATCTGATCATTAAGAAACTCAGAATTAAATTTTGTCTGTGTGACTCAACACAAAATGAACAACACCTACTCAGTCCATTTGCACTAGACCCCAGGTAGCCAACAGCAGCAAGCCCTGTGCACAGAGACAGGAGTGCAGCCCTCCTAACAATCCTCACAGACTTTTATTGCAATCCCAGGTATGAGAAAACAGCACAGCCACAAGCTTCAAAGGGAGAGTCAAGGTTAAAAACAAGTTCTTCTTTAACTGCACGACTGGACTCTTAACATATCCTGTTTATGGAGTGTGTATCTTTTTTTCTTTTTTTGAGACAGTCTCACTTCATCACCCTCAGTAGAGTGCATCCTAGCTCACACTCGAACTCTTGGGCTCAAGCAATCCTCTTGCCTCAGCTTCCCAGGGTGCTGGGATTACAGGATCACCACACCTGGCCACTGCACGTCTGTCCTGCCTTAATCTTATCACTGCTACATACAACTTAGGGCTGGCACATGCTATGTCCAGTAAGTGCTGTTTTTAGTGCTCAGGGCCAGCAGTAATGCTTGGCTTTTCCCCATCACTCTGTCCTAGTGCCTAGCACTTTTAGCCCTACACTCAATCCTACAAATTTTTAGCCATACATGTATTACTATACAGGAACTTACATCATAGACTTTATGTACTAGCCTCACAACAGCTTCATTGCATTTTCTCAAACTTATTTCTAATTCAAACCAAATCTCTCACTTGCATTTATCCAACACACCGTCCACCCAGCACATGCTACACACACATGTATGATCTCAGTTAATCCTGACTTCCCTGTTGTGGGGCCTTGAGCACGATGCAAATTCCTGTAAACTTTGATGTCAGCATCTGTGAGTGAGGATAGTGTCCACTTGACAGGGTTATCATGAGGAGTAATGATGATAGTTAACATCATTAGTTATGAAAATACACAGCTATCACAATATCTGATTTAATTACTTTATGGGACAATATAGTAGTGTCTGGAAAGATAAACATCAGTTTGTTATAAAAATAACTCAGCATATGAGCACAGTATTATCAATCTTATTTATTATAGCTTTACTCTAATTGAAGGCTTTTGTGGTTCTTGTAATTAACAGCAAGACAACAGAATCAATAAAACTAAGACACAATGAGTGTCCACACAGAAGGGCTCATTTATGGGTATTTGTAATAGATAAATAAGACAACAGCCCTCTCTGAGTGATTCCAAGGATGCTTGGCTTCAAAATCTATTCAGTTTTACAGGAATATCAGGTTGCTTTGGATTGACTTACGCGCTATAACAAGGAGGCTTATTCTGCTCCTGGGAGTTAGTATACTGCATTAATAATTGAAACACCTCGTATGGAAATGCTGCGCTGGCAACCACACACGGTGCCCTGGAAAGACCCCTGGAACAAAAGCAGGTAGTGACTGTCGGGTGAGCTCTTCAATAGCAAGAAGCTTAGGGTGTCCCTTGAACCTCTGTGATCTCAGCTACCTCATTAATTTATGAGGCCTGACTGCACTAAAACTGTATGCATCTTTATAGTTTTTTTTTTTTTGGAGACAGAGTCTCAAGCTGTCCCCCTGGGTAGAGTGCTGTGGCATCACAGCTCACAGCAACCTCCAACTCCTGGGCTTAAGCGAGTCTCCTGCCTCTGCCTCCCAAATAGCTGGGACCACAGGTGCCCACCACAATGCCTGGCTATTTTTTGGTTGCAGCCATCTTTGTTGTTTGGCGGGCCCAGGCTGGATTTGAACCTGCCACCTTAGGTGTATGTGGCTGGCGCCTTAGCCACTTGAGCCACAGGCGCTGAGCCCATCTTTATAGTTTAACCTCATGCAAAAGTTATTGGCCAAGAAATTATGCATGCTTTTGACAGATGGGGTAATGAATGTGGAAATTCTAAATTTCATGCCCCAAAGCTATAGAAAGGTGAATTATACCTGAACAAGAATTGGATATAACTTCTTCCCAAGTTCTAATTGTCTGTTATTTTGCTAGGAGAGTGATACCAGAAATAATATACTCTCCAATGTCCGTGGCATCCAACAATTCAACTTAATCAAACAAATACAGCAGAACCCCAGCAAGGTGACCACACAAGGGACTGTAACAACCTGGTCAGCAGGGGTGTTCCCTATGGAGATGTCACCATAAGGAACCAGGCTGACATGTGGTCCATGTCCAGTCTATGACATTAGGTCAAGTTGAGGAAAGGGTCAGTGTGGGGAGGAGGTCACAATGGAGGGTCTCCTGTTTTGATTCAGTACAAGTATGTGCCAAGCACTGTGTTAGTAAAAAAAAAAAAATCGAGTTATTATGGTATCATTGGTGGGACCAGGACCTTAAAGTTCTAAAACACAGGGTAACCCAAGAGGGAAGGGAAGGAGGGCCCTACTGCAGGAAAAGCCTGCCGCGGTCAGCCCAGGTGCACCTGCCTGTGGTGGCCGCGTCTGCTCCCTCTGGAAGGCAGAATTGCCCCTCTGGCTTTGCAGAGTCCTTCACACATACACTTTCCTACTTCCTCTACTGTACTGTATTCTTTTTTGTTTACATATCTATCTCCACCATCCCTACCCCATCCTGGGCTGTGAATTTATAGACACTGGGGACGATAATATCGAAAAGTATAAAATTCAAACGAGTGAATTTAACCAAAGAGGCGAAATATTTTACACTGGAAACTACAAAACACGACTAAAAGGGAATAAGAATGACCTAAATAACTGGGAGGCTTCCACATTCATGGATTGGAAGACTCAATACTGAGACTTACGATGGCAATAATGCCCAAAGTGATTCACAGATTTAACACAATCTCTGTCAGAACACCAATAGAAAGCCTGTCCTCAAATTCATGTAGGATTGCAAGGGGCCCAAAAATAGCCAAAACAACCTTTTAAAAAAATCACAAAGTTGGAGGACTCACACTTTCTGATTTTAAAACTGACAAAATTGTCATAACCAAAACAGTGTGACACTGGCATGAGGACAGACACACAGAGCAGTGGGGCAGAACTGAGTGTCAGGAATAAACCCTCACATTTATGGTCCATGGATTCTTGACAAGGGTACCAAATCCATCCAGGGAGGGAAGGCATAGTCTCTTGAACAGATGGAGTGAGCATAACTGAATTTCCACAAGCAAAAGAATGAAGTTGGGGCCAGCACAGTGGCTCACACCTGACATCCCAGCACTCTGGGAGGTCCAGGAGGAGGATCACTTGAGACCAGGAGTTCAAGACCAGCCTGAGCAAGAGTGAAAGCCCATCTGTACTAAAAATAGAAAAATTAGCTAGGCATGACAACACTCATCCGTAGTCCAAGCTACTCAGGAGGCTGAGGCAGGAGGATCACTTGAGTCAGGAGTTTGAGGTTGCTGTGAGCTTTAATAACACCACTGTACTTTACCCAGAGCAACAAAGCGAGACCCTGTCTCAAAAACAGAAAACTAATTTTAAAAAGTTTTGGCAAAGATATGGAGAAATTGGAGCCTTCATACATTGCTGGAGAGAATATGAGCAAGGTTCAACACAGGCTACAGTGTGGAAGAACCCTGGAAATGTGCTAGAAACTGAGGGACAAATATGGTATAATTTCACCTACATGAAATACATAAAATATCTAGAACAGATCAAGTCATAGGGACAAAAAGTAACTTAGAGCTTATCAGGGGCTGAAAGGAGGCAGGAATGGGGAGCTATTGCTTAATATGGGCGAAAAGTTTCTGTTTAGGGTGATGGCAATGTTTAGGAACAGGTAACAGTAGTGGCTGTCCAACACTATGAATATAATTAATGCCATTAAACTGACAATGAAAAGTGGTTAAAATGGCACATTTTATGTTACATACATGGTACCACAATGTGAAAACTCTAATTAAACTGTCCGCGTCTGTTAGCCCTGCTCTTAATTTTCCAGCACCCTCTCAGCCTCCTCCAAGCCTGACTTGCCACCTCTCTCCTAATTGCTCCTCCCTACTCCTTGGCAACACCTGTGAAAAGACACATGCAGACAGCACCATGTGTTAACAAAACTGTGTCGGCATTGGGGGAAACGTGAATATCAACTCAGTACAAACAGTACATGGAATAAAAGCCCTTACAGGTGAGCCACATCTGATGGCTTCAGAAACTTGTGCAGAGGGATGAGTTTCTCCTGGGTCCCTCCCTCAATGGTTCAAGAGACACAGGTGTGGAATCCCAGCCTCCTGCAGCGACTGTGCCCCAGGGTCAGGTCACAGAGACTGGAGCTCTGTAGAAACTTAGCCTGGCTGGTATGCTCATCCCTTAATGTGCTCTGGGCTTACAGTCTCTCTTGTTTTGTTTTCCTAAGTTTGATACAATTTTTGATGAACTACTTGAGCTTTTTACAACTAAAAATACCTTCAAATACCTTTGAAGTTTGAAGGTATTTTTTGTGCACCCAGAGTTTCAGTGAGAAGGTGGAATGCAATAGTGTGATAGTCTACACCATGTTACAGCCCTGCCCTCGTATCAGAGAAGGGATCTCTAATTGTCCTTTTGCTTTGAGGAGCTGGACACGATTTTGTGTGCATTTTTAAAAGTTAGATTTTAAAGCGTACTTTATGAAACTGTCCACAGTCATGGTAAAGAGTTGGGGCACTGGTGTCCTGTGTTCGGCCTTGGTGCTTTCCTCCACTGTGTGTCTTGGACAAGTATCCCCACCTCTCTGAGCATTGATTTTCTCATCGGCAGGGAGGGTAACACCTCCCTCAGGCGGTGATGGTGAAGTTCAAAGAGGGGGATGCCAAGTATCCAGGACGTTCCCAACACAGAGCACACGTTTAGAGGAGCTCACCCTCAGTTGCCCTGGTCGTAGCACATTTGAGCTCACCCAAAGAGCTTCTCCAAGAGATTTTTCCCAGCAAACATCCTATGATGATCTAGCTTCTCTCTACATTCCTAAAATACTTCATGAAAATACAATTTATGCTGTAACTATTCTCATAAACTTTCATCACATAAACTTTAAGTCTTTTTTTTAAGATAGGGTCTTGCTCTGTCCTTCAGGTTGGAGTGCCATGACATCATCTTAGCTCTCAGAAACCTCAAACTCATGGGCCCAAGTGATCCTCCTGCCTCAGCCTCCCCAGTAGCTGGGACACCAGGTGTGAGCCACTGCTCCCAGCCATGTCCTCTGAGAGCAGAGGCCATGTTGCGCGTCTTGCTGCCCCGGAGGTCTGGAGGCTAGAACCTGCTGGGGGCTCTTCTGCCGTGGTGATAGCAGAATGCAGAAGGGTGAGAGAGTGGGTGTAAGAGGGAGAGCAGGGATCAACTCACCGTCTCCAGTCCTTTTATAAACAGCGTTTAATCCATTCATCAGGGGGACCTAATCACTTACCACCACTGCAGCATGGCGGATTAAGTTTCCAACACATGCTTCGGGGGGATGCATCCTATCTCCAGCAGAACACTTGTTCAAGTGAATGGCAGTGAAGCAATCTGTACCCCGGGATGGAACATGGGACCAGTCATAAGCTTTAGGGTCTAGTCCAGTCCCTGACGCATGACAAGAAATGTCAGTACAACTCTGATAATCAGTTTCTAAACTGGAATAATAGGGCTGCCCCTATCTACTGTCAGGAAGAATTGCAGAAGGATTTAAATGTGACCCTGTGCGTAAGGAAGGGTTTGTTTATGCCTCAAGTGCTAGACAAACATAACCCTAGCTGGATTCCTGCCTAGGTTCTTTCATCTACACAAGCAACCAAATTCTCCTAGTGTTGCCTTTATTATTCCAGCTACGCAGAAAGCAGAATACGTAAAAATAAAACTGCTAGGTGCTAATCATCTTCAATCAGACCATTGCTCCAACCAATTAACCACTTATGCCTAAAGTTAATCCTACCACAAAGATCAGCAGATTGACAGATTTCTAGCACAGAGGCTTATGCTCAAAACTCACGTTAGCAATAATGGAGTTATGCCTGCGAGGCCCACAGAGAGACGGGAGTTGGATGCGATCCATAATCTATCTTACTTAATGTCATCCGTTTCCCTATAGCCCCTTCAAATGAGCAGATGCTAGAGAAATGCCTTAAGTGGAACTAATAGCATTGAGCTAGGAGAATGCAGACAGTCTATTGCAATGAAGCTTTCCAGCATGAGCGCCCAAAGATATTTCAAAATCTTGATGTGCCTTTGCAAAATTTTTTGTTTATTTATTTAAGGAGAAAATCAATCCTTTAATGATGAGAAAACACTAGGAAAGGATAATTTACATGCATATAACAGAGAAAATATCTCCCCTAATACCTGGAATTTTTGTTATACAAAAATTGATTACAGAGCCAGACATGACAGCTCATACCTATAATCCTAGCACCTTAGGAGGCCAAGAAAAAACCAAAAGGAATTGATCACAGTTGTTGAGCCTTTTATAGATAAGAATATCCTTCACATTGCCTTTAGTTTACCAGAAATGAAAGAAAAGTGACAATGGGATGTTTTTTCTTTCCTTCAGAATAATCTCTGACAGGGCTGGATGTGGTGTGGCTCACTTCTGTGATCCCAGCAGTCTGGGACACCAAGGCGGGAGGATCCCTTAAGCTCAGGAGTTTAAGACCAGTCTGAGAAAAACTGAGACCTTGTCTCTTCTAAAAGTTGAAAAATTAGTTGGGTGTTGTGACAGGCACTTATAGTCCCAGCTACTCTGGGGCTGAGGCTGGAGGATCAGTCGAGCCCAGGAGTTTGAGATTGCTGTGAGCTATTGTGATGTCACAGTACTTTCCAGGGTGAGAAACTTAGACTCTGTCTTAAAAAAAAAATACTGACAGTCATGAAATATGATGCTTGGTTAGAATTTTCTCAGTCACCTAAACACACCGTACAGTTTCCCCCATATGCTTACCCCACACTCATTCAACTGTCATCTCTCATCACGTTGCCTCTTAAATACTTGGTATGTGCCTATTGTGCCCACCCTAATTAAGGTTCCTTGGCAGCAGACCCACACAGAAGCAGTGACTTCCTATTTATTCTTTAAATCTCTTGATATTTTAATTCATCTTGCACATTCTATATTATACTGAAGGTAAAATCTGGCTTAGGGTGGTGGCTCATACCTGTAATCCAAGCACTTTTAGAAGTTGAGGCAGGAGGCTCAGCGCCTGTGGCTCAATCGGCTAAGGCACCAGCCACGTACACCTAAGGTGGTGGGTTCGAATCCCCAGCCCGGGCCCGCCAAACAAACAATGATGGCTGCAACCAAAAAATGGCTGGGCATTGTGGCGGGCGCCTGTGGTCCCAGCTACTTGGGAGGCGGAAGCAGGTGACTCGCTTGAGCCCAGGAGTTGGAGGTTGCTATGAGCTGTGATGCCATGGCACTCTACCCAGGGGGATAGCTTGAGGCTCTGTCTCAAAAAAAAAAAGAAGTTGAGGCAGGAGAACCCAGAAGTTCAAGGTTGCAGTGGGCAGAGATCATGCCACTGCACTCCAGCCTGTGTGAAGGTTAGACCTTGTCTCTAAGACCATAAAAAAAGTAAAGTCTTTGAAGGCAGGAACTATGCCCTATATTTCCCTGTATCATAGATACAGTGATCCTATTTCCTGAACCAAAAATCTAGACACACAATCTGGCAATTACATTATATAGAAAAAGAAGCAGAAGCTAAAATTGTACTGTTTCTTCCAGTACATTTGCGGTTGTTGTATCAGACGCATTCTAAAAACATGCATTCTGCATCGTATAAATATAATACACATGCGCTGATTGCTTAGTGCATCTAAAACAGAGATTGTAAGCTAATATAGACAGAAGATCACATAACGTCCGTGGTGATTTTGTTCCCAGCAACATTTTTTTAAAGTATCAGTTGTTTGCTAACATTTAAAAATTGCTGATTTCACATAAAAATCAAGCTACCCTTTAAAAATCTAAGAATAAAGCATTTTTAGAAATCAGCTCAAGCTAAGTCCCTTCTAAGATGGGGCAATTTAATAAAGTCAGACCCCAAGCAGCTTCTGGTGCAATGAGGGCAGGTGAGAGGCTCACTGCAGAGAAGGGACACACACCTTGGCACTTGGTATAGGACACAGACACGCGTTTCCCCTGTTCATAATTTATGTGCAAAACTGACACTCCTGCACACATGGGTTTGTACCTCAATTCACCCTACTTATATAGTTTCAGAAACAAAAACAAAAAAACAAGAAGAGATATTAATGTGGTCCTGGGTAAACAGTTACCTCAGGCAACTAGTAAAAGTAAACACAAATGTTCTCTGAATGAATGCAACTCCTACTTATACACCAAAGAATTTCTGTAGATAAAACCCCAGTAATACGAACTCAGAGACAAAATCTACAAAATCTACAGGTAATCAAGGCATGATGGGTAAAAGCCAGAAGCAACAAGTGGCAAAAATCACACCTATGTCTTCAGATACGGAATGACAAGACACAGAATGTAAAAGAAGAATGTTTAAGACCAACTCACTCAACAAATATTATTTGAATACCTTTTTTTGCTAGGCACTCTGAAGGTAAAGTGGCTAACAAGGTAAATCTCCTGTCCTTAGAGCCACATGGGGATCAGCTTTGGGTATCAGAGATGAATTCAGGGTCCTGGGTTTCTTGTGTGGCAGGAGTAGGGACCCCAGGAGGAGATTTTATTGAAAGCCAAGCAGAGTGGTCCTGTGAGTGTAGCAGGTGGGGAAGGCAATGCTGGAAGGAGTCCTGGGTTCCTCTTTATTCCTGAATGTGCCTCTGTAAGGGGAGAAAAGGAATGTTCTTATGTGAATCAGATGTTACTTCACGGATCCCTTTCACTCCTGGAAGCCCAGAGGCCAGGAAAGAGATCTTCTTGCCTTGAAAGCTTTCATTTCAAGAAATCAAAAGCTGTAAACATACATAAGAAACAAAAAGACTACACAAAATTTTCTTAACTGATGTGAAATAGAACTTCCAGGAGTGGAAAGAAAAAGAAATTAAAAAGTCAAAAAAGTTAGGGCGGCACCTGTGGCTCAAAGGAATAAGGCGCTGGCCCCATATGCTGGAGGTGGCAGGTTCAAACCCAGCCCCAGCCAAAAACTTCAAAAAAAAAAAAAGTCAAAAATTTAAAAAGGAGACCACACACAGCTGAAGAAAGAATTGGTAGCCTAGCAATTCTATCCTAAGAAAACCACTGTGAATGCAGTGCAGGGTGTGCAGAGATACAGACTGTGTATGAGAGAGAGGTAATAACTCTGAATGATAGAATAGGAAAGTCTAATGTACATGTAATCAGAATTCTCCAAGGAGATAGAGAAATTGAGGGAGAGGAAATATTAAGACAGAGAAAAGCTGGGAATTCTCCAGAATTGTTGAAAGTAACTACTGCACTTATGTGGTCACAGTAGACCCTTGAGTTTTTGACCCTTTGTCTACAGCAGCCGTTCTCAACCTGTGGGTCGTGACCCCTTTGTAACAATGAAAATACATCGTGGCATTAGGAAGGTTAAGAACCACTGGTCTATAAGAAGTGTTTCTCTTAAACTACTTTCCAGAAATATGTCTTTCACTGAATACTACTTTATGGTTTGCAAAGGGCTTTCACATATTAAAATCTATATAGCATGTTTTTAAGACTTATTGGAAGTCTTAGATTGTTTCTCTATAGGAAACCAAGGTAATTTGGGGTATTTTCCAATATTAAAGCCATTATTATTATTATTATTATTATTATTATTAAGATAGCCTCTTGCTCTACCACCCCAGCTCCAAGCTGAAGTGAGAGATAGTGGTATCACAGCTCATCATAGACTTGGACTCCAGGGCTCAAGCTATCCCCTTAACTCAGCCCCCATGTAACCATAGGCATGTACTGCCCAGTATGCTCAGCTAAAAAAGCCATTCCTTTTAAAGTAGAAACAAAATAACAAGGCCAGGAAAGGTGGCTCCTGCCTATAATCATAGCACTCTGGGAGACCAAGGTGGGTGGATTGCTTGAGCTCAGGAGTTCAAGACCAGCCTGAGCCAGAGTAAGACCCCCATCTCTAAAATACTAGCCAGGTGTTGTGGGGGGGGCACCTGTAGTCCCAACTACTCAAGTAGCTGAGGCAAGAGGATTACTTGAGCCCAAGAATTTGATGTTGCTGTGAGCTATGACACCATAGGACTCTACCCAAGGTGACAATAGTGACACTCTTTCTCAAAGAAAAAAAAGGGTAGAAAGAGACAAAAAGGCTGGGCAAGATGGCTCGCACTGGGAAGCTGAGGCAGGTAGAAGGCTTGAGCTCAGGAGTTCGAGACCAGCCTGAGACAGGGTGAGATTCCATCTTTACTAAAAATAGCTGGGTCTGCTAGGTGTCTACTTAGAAGAACAAAAGTCAATTTACCACAAAGATATTTGCACCAGAATGTTTACTGCAGCTCAATTCATAACTACCAAGTCATGGAATCAACCCAAATGCCCATCAACCCATGAATACATTAAAAAATTATGGTATATGTATACTGTGGAATACTATCCAGCCATAAAAGGTGGAGACTTTAGATCTTTTATGTTCACCTGGATGGAGTTGAAACACATTCGTCTTAGTAAAATATCTCAAGAATGGAGGGGAGAGCATCCAGTGTACTGAATACTATTATGAAACCAACATAAAGACACCTACACATGTGTAGGAATGATAAAACACAAATAAGTAAAGACTCATCAGGCTATCTGGGCACCACGTTTCTGTACAGGAAATTTCCCTTGGCCCCCTCCTCACCCTCCCAGCCCCCTCTTCAGTGCTTCCTACTGTCTTCCCCTCACCCAAAATCTATTGGGCTGAAAAAAGTCTACCGGCCCTTCGAGACCCTTCCCAAACTGGGCAGCTACCTGGCTGCCCAAAGCTTTCTTTAACAGTGTCAGTGGCACCTTAAACTACAATGTATTCTATTCATCGCTGGGCTACACTGTATCCATCTCTGTCCTGGCAGGTGGTGCGCACCCAAGCGAGCCCAATAAAGTCTTTGCAAATAAACAGTATACAAAGTCTGGGAAAACACTGAGCAGGCTGGGGGGTTATAAAGCTTAAAAGGTCACTGTAGGGCAGTGCTTAACCCTGAGCCCAGCAACACCACTTCTAAGAAACTTACTATGTAAACAAGCAAATGTGTTCAAACATTTAGCTAAGAGGCTGCACACTCCCATCTTGCTTAAGGAGCAAAATTCTGGATACAATTTTTGAGCCCTTCAATGGGGCTTTGGTTAAACACATACATAATGGAATACTAAATAGGCATGTATGGAAAATATTTACTGACATGCAACCATATTTCACGCAAAGGCAAAAGGTCACAAAGCATTGTGCTCAGCGTGATCATCTATAATCTATACATCAAATTGTTAACAGTGTTTATCTGGGTGGTGAAATTTCCTTTTTTTTCTTCTTTCTGATTCTGAAAAAAAAAATCTAACTTTTCTATAATGATTCATAAAAAGGAGGGTTTTGTTTCTAAAGGAGAAAAGTCCCTCCTTTCACTCCCTGTGGGGCATCACCTCTGCTAAGAGGCTGCTCACCTTCCCACGGTCCAGGGTGCCCAGGGAGAGGCATATCTGGTGTTTCAGCCTCAGTTTACAAAACGGAGCCCTGGAAAGGAAAAACAGCTGTCCCGGAGAGCAGTGACTGCTAAAACCCAAATAGAGTAAATAATTCCCAAGATTTCATAATGTTAGAAAATTTAACATTATTTCACTTTTCTAGATAAACGCCCCCACAAAACTGTGTTCACCCTGTGATGATTTGCTGTGGAAAGACTCTGCTGCCTGTGGGGCGGAAGTCCAGGGCATTGGCCTCCCTGCTGTCCTTAACCTACTTTTACTTGAATACTCCACACACACACACACATAGAGAGACACAGACGCACACAGAGACACACACAGACACAAACACACAGAGACACACACAGACACAGACACACACAGACACAGACACACTGAGACACAGACAAACACAGAGACACAGACACACTGAGACACAGACACACTGAGACACAGACAAACACAGAGACACACAGAGACACAGACACACTGAGACACAGACAAACAGAGATACACAGAGACACAGACACACATAGACACACACACACAGAGACATACACAGACACACACAGAGACACACAGGGACACAGAGATACACACACAGACACACACGGAAACACACACAGGGACACAGACACACAGATACACACACACAGAGACACACAGACACAGACAGAGACACATACACAGACACAGACACACTCTCACATGCTGTCAACCGCTTTCTCACCCAGGGAGGCCCCCGCAAAGTTGGGAGGTCCACTCAGCCCGTTCCCTGTCCCCTGCCCCAGACCAGCCCTCCACTCAGCTTCCTGCCTCAGATCTTCCCAGGAGTCGGTTCCTTGGGCCTCAGAGCTGGTCTGAATCCTCTGGGAGGAAAGGTGGGGGCGGGGAGGGAAAAAGAGCCTTTGAAGGGATCAGTTGTTTCTGTCACAAAGTAGAGGACGTTTTCGGAGTTGGCCTGGAATGACTGGCAGGTCCTCTCCAGTGAGTGCCCAGGTGTGCCGCGGAGCCGCAGAAGTGGCATCTGTCCGGGGGTCGCGAGGCATTGGCACCTGGGTAAACACTGCCTTATTTAATTTCCCAACGGCCCCTTAAGACGGGTGTCCCTGATCCCAGGGTAAAGATTGACAATAGACACAGGTCTGTGCAGGGAAACTTGCCACGCTCTCCTCCTCACCACGCGCAGGGCGGACGCTATCTTAAAGCCCACCTGGCACCTAAGCGAGCCCGGGCCAGAGCAGAGCTCCCCCGCCCCGGCAGAGTCCCCTCTGCGACCCGCTGGCCGCTGGCTGTTGGCCGGGACTGAGCTGCACGTAGCCCGCAGCTGCCTCCCGCCCAACTTCCAACCGCCTCCTCACTTCTAGGGGAAGCTAAAGGCGTGTGCGCGTCACAGCACAGTGGGCTGAGCAACCAACGCCACCAGCTCCCATCCCTGCGCCAGCAGCCGCCTGAGACCGGCGACCCACAGTCCTCTGTCCTCCACTCTCGCTATGACCCGCGGTCACCGTCGGGCGCTGCGGGTGGCGCAAGGGGGGTCGGGGAGGTGGGTCCCCGAGGTTCCGGTTTCCGCGCAGAGCCCCGCCCGCCAGATGCGTCACTGTCACCGCCGAAAGCAACAGGCGGCGGGGGCGGGGACCTGGCGGTAGGTGCCGCCAGCCTGCGCCTCCCCCGCGCTCCTGTTCGGTCCAGCCTCCGGGAACGCGCCACGGTGGCTGGTCCCCGGTCCAGGGAGAGGCCCTGCCTGCCAGGTCTCGCACGGAAGCGACACCTTCTCGGTCCGGCTCCGAACAGCGGGAAGCCAGCCGTCCGCCGCACGCGAAAAAGGTCCCCAGGTTCCCCAGCCTGCGCGAGGGCGCAGAGCCCCGCGGCTCTTTCCCGCACACGTTTGCAGACCGAGAGCCTTTCCGTCTGTGGAAGGAGAAGTCAGGCCTCGCTTTCCAGCAGGGGGAAAGGGGTACTGAACGCGGGCACAGCCCCCGGAGAAACAGAGCCGCTCGCACTGCGCGCAACCCGCCCTGCGCAGACCCCGACCCAGGGCAAGCTCGGAGGAGAGGCCCGCAGGGCTGTCCGCGCCATAGCGCTTTCATAATTTGCAGACGAGGAAAACTAGAGGTGAAGGGACTTGCCCAAAGGCACGTGGCCAACGAACGTGGAAGACAGGAATAGAATCTGTCTTGTTTTGATCCAAACTTGTCATTAGGAGGTAGGTGAATTTCCCCCTCATTATGAAAATAAAATACCGTCTGCGGTAATCTCTGGAAAGGCTTATCCCTACCCACTCCAAACAAACGTACAAACACCACATGATCGCCCTCCAGCCCAGTATGTGCGCTCAAGTAGGCTCAATCTGGCAATACCAAAGACAGTGACAAGGGATTTCAGCCCTTATCCCCACGAGTCAATGGCACTTCTCAGTCACGCAAAATATGCAAAGGGGTTTGGGGGGGGTGAAAACAAACAAAACAGGCTTCTTCAAGCTGATGTGTGCGAACTGGGTGCCCACCAGTTCCGCTTTTGTAAGGCGCCCACATTCTGCGTGGGAACTGCTGGATGCAGCCGTGACCATCGGGGTTGCTCTAGGACTGGCCAGTTATTCCACTGCACCTTAGAACAGAATCACTGTTCATCTTTTAGAATAGAGGAGCTGCAATCTGCGCGAACACCGGGACCTCAACGACAGTCCTGCGGATGATGGGACAGGTTGTTGTCTTTGAAGTTTCAAGGCTGGCCACCTCTACCTAATGTCTGATTTAGAAGCCAGATTGACAAACATGTAGATGTAATGATCAAAGCAGGCAAAATTATAAGTGGTAATCACAAGTAAAACTTAATTCTTCTGTGGGTTATCAAAAATGGTTTCTCCCATGATGACTATTATTCAGTTAAAATAATACACTCCAGGGTGGCGCCTGTGGCCCAAAGGAGTAGGACACCAGCCCCATATACCAGAAGTGGTGGGTTCAAACCCAGCCCCGGCCAAAAACTGCAAAAAATAAAATAATAATAATAATGATAATACAATCCAAATTTAAGTTCTTATCCAAGAAACAGCTGAGGTTTCCAGTGACAGGCAGTCTAGGAGGCCAAATTATGAAATGTTTCCTTTTTAAGTCAGCCAAACACATTGGACAATTCCCTTCTCTACCCACTTGCTGCCTCTGGTGTCCTGAAGGTAAATATTAATTTCCAGTAAACTTCAAAATTCTATGTGGTTAGAGTCTGCTAATTCTTTTTGTTTTGTTTTGTTTTGTTTTGTTTTTGAGACAGAGCCTCAAGCTGTCCCCCTGGGTAGAGTGCCCTGGCATCACAGCTCACAGCAACCTCCAACTCCTGGGCTCAAGCGAGTCTCCTGCCTCAGCCTCCCAAGTAGCTGAGACCACAGGCACCCGCCACAACACCTGGCTCTTTTTTGGTTGCAGCCATCATTGTTGTTTGGCGGGCCTGGGCTGGATTTGAACCTGCCACCTTAGGTGTATGTGGCTGGCACCTTAGCCACTTGAGCCACAGGCGCCGAGCCAGAGTCTGCTAATTCTTATATGATTATCCTATACAATGTTCCTGAAATCAAAGCATCATCTCTGATCTTTTCCTCATACTGTGATTTCTAGCTTGCCATTATACTAGGGTATTGAATCGATACCCTAGAAATACAGGGGAAAGCATTTGATCAAACAAAAACTATCTTTCCCAAGTCAGATTTTAAGGATAACAAACTATTTGGGTATAGATGATACTTTTAAATATACTCCATAGCTGACTCCCTCCCTGCACTGACCACCTCCTTAAGTTGACCTAATTTCCATAGGCTGGACATGCACCACATGCACGGGTCAGGGTGGGAGGCCGGTTCCTTCTGTGGACACTTCTGTGTGTTGACCAGTTTGTTTCCGTCCCTCGGGTGGTCAGCTCACAGAGGTTCTACTATATATTGCATATTTCATTCTATTACACATTTCATTCAACACCATTACGTAATTGATGTTGTAACACGTTTTGCATTTAAAGATGTAAGCTCTCTGTGGTTATTAGAGGCCAGAAAGAGGAGGAGGAGGAGGGGACATGGAGAGGTTGGTAGACAGATGCAAAGTGACAGCTGGACGGCAGGAGTAAGTTCTGGTGTCCTGTAGCACTGTAAGGTGAATATGGTCAAATAATGTAGTATATATTTTCAAAATCTGGAAGAGAGAACTTTGAATGTTCATCACACAAAGAAATGATAAATGTTCAAGGTGACAGACATGCTGAATATCCAGCTATGATCATTACACATTGAATACACGTATGGAAATACCGATTGATATCTCATAAATGTGTACCATTCTTGTGTCAATTAAAAATAAAAGAAAAAATAAATTAATTTTCAAAAACATGTGAATTCTCTCCAAATTGACCTAAGGATGAGATTGTAATTCCAACCAAAATCCCAATGGACATTTTTGATGAAACTCGACAGCTTAATTCTATATGTTACATGGAAGTGTGCAGGGCCAAAGGCAGCCAAGGCACACTTGCAGAAGTTAAGTTCAGGGACTTACTACCCAGATGTTACAGTTTATACAGTCGTGATAATTAGGACAGTATGTTATTAGTGCAAGATATAAAAATAAATCAAGGAATGGGGAGCCCAGACTCACACCCACACATATATAAGGGGGCTGAGAATTGAAGGGAAAAGGACAAGACTTGCAGTAAATAGTGCTGGGACAACTGGGTGTTCATAGTGACAAAGAGGAAATCTGACCCTTACTTTATGCCATTCGTAGAAAGAGTTTCCAGGTGAATTAAAAATCTGACAATATTGTAAAAATTTTAGAAGGGAATATGAGAAAATACTCACAACATTGAGGTAGGAAATTTTTCTTAAATAAGACACAAAATGCACAAACCATGCACAACCGTGAAAGAAATGATTGGTGAACTAGACAACATTAACGTTAAAGTAATTCATCAGAATACTTCATACAACACCTGCCATCAATGGGAAGAGATAAATGTTTGCAACAGATTTAAGTTAAAAGAGCAGTATGAAAGATATACAAAGAACACTTAGGAATCAACGGCAGACTAACACAAAACAGGAAAAATGGGCAAAAGATTCAAACAGGTGTTTTTTAAAAAGAGAAACTCAAATCATCGTTGAATATATTAAAAAAAACTGTTCCACCTTATGAATAAGGAGGGAAATGCAAAGTAGAGCCACATGGAAATATTTACAGATTGATTAAAACAAGTCTGACAACCTCAAACATAGGGAATGCTGCAGAACAATGGGAACTCACACACACTGTCCGTGAGCATGTACGTTTTCACAAGGGCTCTAAAAAACAGTTCAGCATTACCTAATAAGACTGAACACGTCCATATCCTATGACTCCCCTTTACAACCCTAGAGCAATGGTTCTCAACCTTCCTAATGCCGCAGCTTTTATATACATTATTATTAATTTGGATCCCACAAAAATCCATGGAGTGTACAAAGATTATTATCTCAGTCTTTTTTTTTTTTTGAGACGGATCCTCAAGCTATCCCCCTGGGTAGAGTGCCATGGCATCACAGCTCATAGCAACCTCCAACTCCTGGGCTCAAGCGAGTCACCTGCCTCCTCCTCCCAAGCAGCTGGGACCACAGGCGCCCGCCACAACGCCCGGCCATTTTTTGGTTGCAGCCATCATTGTTGTTTGGCAGACCCGGTCTGGGGATTTGAACCCGTCACCTTAGGTGTAGGTGGCTGGCGCCTTAGCCAATTGAGCCACAGGCACCGAGCCGGGGGCTAATATTTTCACTGAAAATAAAAAATCCCTCTGGAATTTTTACTGGTGGAACAAAATAATTCAAGAAATGCTGTCACTAAGAGGAAAATAACCAGGATTCCTACATGTAAAAACACCTTGGAATAGACAGCAAAGATGATTGTCAAGTCTAGGCCTTCTATACATGTCTGTGATGATTTGTAATGTCATTTTTCTGACAATTGACAAAAAAAATGCTCTATTCTTGAAAGAAAAGTGGCACATCATTTCACTGTACTCACCATATAAAGTTTTGAAGTGACAATAATAAAATAAACTTATTTTGAAAAATTGAAAAATGGTTTTTTCCTTCAAGTGTATACTTACTCTAAAACTGAAGACTATGTTTATTCTGAGCAATACTAATTCTTTAAAGTCTACTGAATCATCATCCCTGAATCAACCGTAAGAGGTTCTCCATGGGAACTGAGAACTATGCTGCCCCAATCATGCTGAGCAACAACCCCTAGAACCCCCCCTTCCTTCCATGATAATAGGTGAGGAGGTCTCAGAAAGTGGAATGATGGGTACACTGGCATGACCAATCCCTCCAAACCCCAAAAAAGCTTAATCATTTCATATTTGTTTGTGAGATTAGTAAAGTGACCATAACAAAATTTATCTAACAAAAAAATAAATAAATAAATAAATTCAGGTAGAAAGTTGCTGATGGATAATACTTTTCTCCTTTCACTATTTTTTCCGGTATCTATTTCAAGAAGATATGGATGGCACAGCGGTGAATAGACAGCGTGGGGCTTCTGCCTACCTCTCTCACTTGGTCGCTCCTTTCAGAAACTTTGGTCTTTCTGTCCTCTGTTTCTCAACAGCACCAAGTTCCATTCTCCCAGCTCTTGGCCTTTAGACTCAGGGTTCCCTCTGCCCACAGCAAACATCACCAGCCTCACTCTTGGGTTCCCTTGTGATACATGCTTCTATGGTGGTCCATTTCCTTTAGAATTCTTGGAGAATTCACAAATTAGTGGTGACCAATTTGTCTAACTCTTTGTCTGGCTTTTCTAATGAATTGTAAGCAGCTGGGGAGCAGGGATATTGTCCACATTGTATCCTTATCACTATGAATGGTGTTTGGTCCTTACTAGTTCTCCAAATATTTAAGGAATGATGGTATGTGAACTAGAATATTGTTTCTTGAGGAATCTTGCTTACGTCCCTTACAAAGATTAGTCACCACATGGGAAGGAAATTGAATTTCTAAGTTTAAGAGTAGAATCTTTTGAAGGAAGGAATTGTGAATTGTCTAGCTGTGATTGTGAAGAAATTCAACCCTAAATGAAAAGGTTCTTTAATGAGAACCTACTGAAGTTTGGCCTAGTGATTATTTCGAGTGACTTTAATATTTAAAGGATATGACTTGTAAGGATTGATTAACTAAATCAGGAACAGTTTTCTTGATTTACCTCTACAGATATACATTAGAACAGAAATAAAACTAATATGGATGGTAAATTTTCAAATACTTTTGTTAAGTTATTCAGAAACTGCATCATGTAGGAAGTATCGATTCCTTAAGAGTAATGTTTGGCTATTCAGTGCTGTAATTTGGAATGTTTGGAACAATTTAAAAATTCCTACAATGTTTGTGTTAGCTCCCCCCCATTCTTATGTTTATGCTCTTGACCACTGATGCATTGCTACATAGAATTCTGATATTCAAAGAACGAGAGACAAGATACTTTCATTCAATACTTTACTTTTTTTTTATTATTTAACAGCTTAAACTTATCATCTTGAAAGCTGCAATATACTGGGCTGAGCTATATGAGTAAAAATCCACATCTAGATAAGATATCATCATATAGATTTCTTTTCAACAAATAAATACTAAGATGTCATTCAAAGGTAAAAGATAAAATTTTTGAGAGGGCAGGCTCAACTTCTTCATCTAGGGATATTCTGGAAGTATGCTATTGATGGAACATTTTATTAAGTACCCAGGAAAAAATATATAATTACTTCCTAAAAATATCTGAACAAAAGGGATTATTTTAAATGATGTATTCTCCATAGGCAGTTGCTTAGACATTATTAGAAACCAGTTCACACAGGCTCACACCTACACATCTTTTACTCTCCTTTATAAGGAGGACAAACTGGGAAAATAAAGTTATTCCACCCCCAAAAGGACAATAATCTTTTTCAAAAAAAATCCATTCTGCAAAAACGATTTTTATGGATCCTCTGAACTTATGACAAGGACTATATCCAGGAACACGGCGTCAAAACCTAAGCTATGTTCCACGCAGTTACCTTGGATTTTAACTAGATGTGCAAGTTGACTTCTGACCATGGGGAATCCTCTCCATGCATGGATTATGGATTGTTGAGGCCATGGCAGAGAACCAGTTCCACAGAAGCAACTTCATGTTCTTCTGAGGAAGATCCATAGCACTGTGGAACAAGGAATATAAATGAGCGATGCCACAACAGACTGCAAATGGGGTTACCAAAGTACAACCCTCAAAAATGAACTCTGGAGGTGAAAAATCTACAAGAAAAAAAAATGTTAGTAAAATACAGGGTTTTAAAATGGTGTCGGTTATGTTAAGAGCACTGGTGGACATTCAATAGTCATGGCATGTGCTTCTCAAACATCAGTCAAAATCTCTAAAGTTGTAGAAATTTGTTACAAAAAGAGACACTTTTTCTTTCAGCATTGCCAGAACTAAAAAAAAAAACAAAAACATAACACTCAATTGTCTACAGGAGAAAACACCAAATGAAAATATTCAAGCTGTAGTAATAAAATATTTGGCCTTTAATTATTTTCAATAAAATTATTTTTGAAATCTTCCCCCACCCCCACCCATAGTCATACACAAACACATCAACGTTCAAATATTTTATAATGGCCAAAGAAGGGATTTACATAGATATATTTATTAATGGAACTCACTTTTTAATCAGTTTTTAATAAATTGCTAATCCATTTAGCCTCAAATCAGTTCCATCCCATTCCTCAATCCCTTTCCTGATGTCTAACAGTTAATGTCCTGTACCATGAGTAGAGTTTCCTGTGGCATTTGGGGAATTAACTGTTCTGGGCTTAAGTAAGGACAATTTAAATAGTTCTCTCCCTCTTCTTCAGCCCCTACTAGGATGGATAAAGGCATTTCCAAGGGCAAGTTTTCTTCCCGTCTCTGCTCCTCTTCCTCTTCCAGCTCCTCCTCTCCTTCCTCTTCTTCCTCCTCCCCCTCCTCCAAGTAGCCAGCCTCTTCCGCCTCCTCCTCATCTTCCTCGGCTTCTTCCCCCTCCTCCTCCTCATATTCCTCGGCCTCCTCCGCCTCCTCCTCCTCGCTCTCCTCCTTCCTATCGCACATTTCTTCATCACACTCCTCATCATCATCATTCTTCTCCTCTTCCTCCAGCTGCTGCGGCGCGGGAGACTGGTTCCCCTCCTCTGGTGTAGGGGTGAATACTAGCAGAGAGGGATTCTGCATGAAGCTGTACAGCGTTTCCTGCAGCTCCGCGTCGTCCTCGCCGCCGCTGGGGGGCGCGTTGTTTCCTGAGGAGCCGCCCGGTGAGACCTGGCTGCGGGCCTTAGCCTGCTGCGCGCTCAGCGCCTCCTGCTGGCGCCCCAGCTCCTCTTCCTGCCGCATGTCCTCGTAGATCTGGTTCATGATGAACTGAGTGGTGTTCTGCGGCGCTCGCATGCCGGGTGCCCGCCACCCGTACAAGTTGACCGGCCGCAACAGTGTTCTCAGATCCACCTGCGGCGGCGGCGGGCTCTTCGGGGAGGAGCGGCGAGGGTGGCGGCGGCCCCTGCGGCCCCAGCGCTTCTTCCTGCCTGGAGGTCTCGCCCAGCCGGGGTTCCAGGGCCCGCGCCAGCAGGAGCAGCAGCAAAGGCAGAACGGATTCAGACCATACACCCGAATCACTTGCATTGGGGTGGGGGGCTTCCAGAATCCCACCGGAGGTGGGCGCCAGGGCCCTCCCCAGCGCCCCCAGTTAGAGCACACGGCCCAGTTGGGCCGTCGGGGTGGTGGTTGGAACCAAGATCCCGGGCCATACTCATGCTTTGGCTGTTTCCTTGGAGGCTCGTACTCTGCCTTGGGGCCGTAGCGGTGCCGTCGCCTGTATATCGGGGCTCCCCTGCGCCTTCGGTGGCAGGACGACCAGGTGCGTAAGGGGGTTGACCGTGCCCAGCCGCCACCCAGATTAAGAGGGTCCTCTCTTGTGTTGAGGGTCTGGGTCATGGTTCAGGGTGTTCCGAGAGGTCTAAATGGTAGCGTCCTAGAAGCTATGAAGTTTGGCCAGTTCGGACGGTCTTTAGAGCCTCGTCACCCTGTGTCTCTTCGTGCAGCGCCACGTGTCTGTCCCAGGGATCAGGCCTTCCTCTCCCAAAGGCGTTTCTACTCCCTGCTTGCGCGCTTGTCTGTCATAAACTTTTGTCCTTCACACCCGGGTTGTCTCGCCCAGGTGTGTTGGGTGGGGCTGGGGCTGGGTATGGATGGTGGGGGAGGAAGGTGTTGGTGGGTGACACGCAGTGAGACCCGCTCCCGGGTCCCACACACACCCGCCTCAGCAGAGGCGTGGGCTGGGGACGGGGAGGCAGGGGTTGCGCGTTACCTTGCTGCTCCCTCTCAACCCAGGTTCGTCGCCGTCCTGGCCCGACTGGGCGGGTGCGGGCAGTCGCGGCCTTTAAATACCGGCTGGGACCCCTGCGTGCTCATCGCGTCTTTGGTTGCCCACGGCGACAGCCAATTGGGATCAAGATCGTTCTCCCGGTGCGAGAGGCGGGGTTCCGACCAGAACCAAGTGCCCCGTGAGCGTTCGCAGGGGGCTTGTGACGCAGTTCTTGCAGGGGGAGGGGAGGTTGGCAAGACGGGAAGGGCTGGGTTTGTGCTGCGTGTCTCAGACTAGCTCAAGGCAATTCATTTGAACCCTTTTTATCATTTTGAGGCAGGAGATTTTGAACTTGGTCCTTTTTCAGTTAGACCCCGGTGGGGGTGAGAGAACTCATATATTGTAAAACCCACACTCTACACTTTTCGGGGGTGGGGGGCTTAACGAATAAAGGAAGGTTCCTGGAGTCAGAAAACCGGGCCTACTCCTTACCTTATGGCCAGTGCCAGCCGTTCTCACTCCTGGAAGTTGGGATTCATCATACATGAAATGTGACCGAAAACATTTACTGCACAGGCTGACAGCGCACAGTGGGCTTGTGCAAATAATCCTCACAGCTACCCTGGGATATAGGTTTCTTACCACGTTTCAGATTTTCAGAACTGGAAGGTTAATTCGTCCAAAGTCGTGGGGCTGATGAATTCCAAGGCTAGTATTTAAGCCTATTTGAATCCAAAGTTAAGTTCTTAACCACACTGCTATAGATACTACCCACCCACCTTAAAGAGGATTCTTGAGATATGTAAACGTCATACATATGGGGAATACTCTGCTAATTGTAATATAACATACATACGTCTGTTGTTTGAAGTAACATGATCACCAGGATGGATACCCTGGGTTTGTCCTTGAGAATAGGAGTATTCTAATTGTCATGTCTTTTGTTCCTTAACCTTACAGCATGTACATTATGAGCTTTTAAATTATCCTGGTTAAGTATACAGGTTTTGACTTAAACACAGAGGGTGCCAAAAAAGTGTACATTTTAAGAAAGGAAAAACCTGTATTAAAATTATAACATACACTGATAACAAAAGAATAAAATATGAATACAATTGGGAGCACCTCTTGTACTTGCAGACATCAAACATGACTTGAGTATTACAAATTTAATACAGGTTTTTTTTTTCCTTTCTTAAAATATGTACAATTTTTTGGGCACCCTCTGTAGCTAGGATTCAACTTCAACTCACCAATTACTAACCTAGATAAGCCTCAAATTCCTTACCCATATCATGTAGTTTAGCACATATTCCATAGTGTTATATTAAAGCCTAAACAAGATCAGTCATGGGCTTAATGTTCTGGATAGGTTCTACAGGGCATCGCATTGAATAACCTCATTTCAAAATCCTTTCTTTATAACATTGATGAAGGAAAAATCACTTCATTGTATATCATTATGATTAAAATGGCAAGTTCCAAGAACCTAAGTATGATACGATATGAGGACTTACTGTAATTCCTTAAAGAATTTAGTACGGGTACCCCATATGTACCTAGTAACTGTCATCATGGTCACAATTCAATATTTCAATATTTGAGGACTTGTAAAGGAGGTGATATCATATATGCAAAGATATCTCTGCCTTATGCAAAAATAGCCTTCCCCACTTTGCAGAAACACCAACAAAGTGCTACCAGGCTTGATCATAGAGAAAATCATTTTGGAGTATATTTCCTTATTACTTTTCTGTGCTGAATGGAATTGTGAAAAATGGATCACTGCCTGCTGGGAACTCAGTCTATACAAACTTCCATTAATGCCAGAGAGGCAAAATGTGTGAATGCCCTGAAGCTAGCCAAGGTCATTTATGCATCCCTGGCTGAAAATTGAGAACAGTATGGGGGTTCTTGGATTAGGACTCCAGCTGCTACCATGGGGCCAGAAGACTTCACAGCCTTTATTCTGTCTCATTTGTTCTGCTGAGGACAAGCCTGCTTGACTCAAAGCACAGAATGTGACACTTGGCATCTCCAGTGTCAGTTTGTAGATAATAGACTCCTGCCTTTGGCTGTTATTCTAACCCTCCTCTGCTTGACTCAAAATGGGCTGGTGACAGTCCAGATTTATTTTTCATGTGACATGTATATTATACTGGGTTTTAATCAAGAACTTTAGAAATTGACCTTATTGCTACAGTGGAATTCCCATCAACTTATTTTTATCTTATAAAAGAGCATTAACTCATGTGTAGATAATCAAAGACATCATTTTTTGATCAGTTCATGTGATCTTTATACACATGCAAATAAGTTTGGCTTTATACACTTTTTCCCTGGTGAGAATAGGTATCCTCCCTATTAGAAAACGTTGATTCGGCTCGGCGCCTGTGGCTCAATCGGCTAAGGCGCCAGCCACGTACACCTAAGGTGGCGGGCTCGAATCCCCAGCCCGGCCTGCCAAACAACAATGATGGCTGCAACCAAAAAATGGCGGGGCGTTGTGGCCGGTGCCTGTGGTCCCAGCTACTTGGGAGGCGGAGGCAGGAGACTCGCTTGAGCCCAGGAGTTGGAGGTTGCTATGAGCTGTGATGCCATGGCACTCTACCCAGGGGGATAGCTTGAGGCTCCATCTCAAAAAAA
>CAUYQV010025242.1:0-39151 GCA_963574575.1 Galagoides demidoff | reverse complement strand
TAAAGTGGGTTTCTTACAGACAACATATAGTTAGGTCTTATTTTTTCATCTGCCCTGATAGTCTCTGTCTTTTAATTGATAATATGTACGTGTACTTTCTTGAACAGGTTTTATTACAGAATATCAATCATATGGCTGGGTGTGGTGGCTCATGCCTGTAATCCCAGCACTCTGGGAGGCCGAGGTGGGTGGATTGCCTGAGCTCAGGAGTTTGAGAGAAGCCTGGGCAAGAGTGAGACCCTATCTCTAAAATAATAGTTGGGCTTTGTGGCGGGTGCCCATAGGTCCAGCTACTCAGGAGGGCGACGCAAGAGAATCACTTAAGTCCAAGAGTTTGAGGTTGCTGTGAGGTATGATGTGAGGGTGACAAAGTGAAACTCTGTCTTAAAAAAAAAAAAAAAAGGAAAATATCATATGAGATCATGTGGAATCAAAACAGTAAAACCATACATACGAGGTCATACCAGACCAATACATTTACTGTTTTCTCGTGGTATGTTTATTCTTTCTGAAAAAAGAGTCAATCTCGATCAGTTTCTTATTACAAAGGTTAGTGGAGAAAGCACTCTCAATATTTGCTACGCTGCTCAGCATACCTGAGCATTTTCCCACAGCAAATGGCTTCAACTACACCATTGGATGCCTGACATCATTTTCTTCTGGAGTCTCTGCAGTTTTGGTGCCATCCTCACTGTCTTCTTCCATTTCACCAGCTGCTTCATGCACTTTTACATTGATCTGTACTTTGGTCACTATCACTTGGAAAATTGCGTCGGGTCACATTCATTATAGATTGCCACAACAAAACCTAACTCCTTGAATTTTGGCACGGGAGATAGACAGTCTGATAGGGCAAAAACATCATGCTCTTGGGTTATGACAAATCCAATTTTCTTGAAGCACTTCAGTATCTTTTCTGGTTGAGCTTTATTCCAAGTAGAACTGATCCAGAGGACAGTACCCAGAGTGTTAACTGATGTCATGGATGAAGTTGCTTTCACAGGTGGACCACAGGTGGACCACAGGTTTGTGTCTTAGTATGACTCACTGGAGGAATTGGGCCTGGTTGTATATTTTAAATGTTTTCATGATATCTTGGTCAAGAAATTGGATTTTTGAGGTCATGTTTAGAAGCAGAAATTTCAGTATCACATTTGTGAGATGATTCACTTGTGGGTGACTAGGATGGCTGTCTATTGTCAGGGGAATAGATCTTTTCTTCTTCATTTCTCCGTCGATACCCCTTACTCACTCCTCAAATAGGGCACCGGTCATCCATCTGCATTGTTTTGATCTCTAAGTGATAGGGTGGTCTTTGGTCTTCAGGATCTTGAGTGTACGTGGCTTTGACAATTTATCAGACATCAAGGGTTTTAGCTTCTCTCCAGTTGAGCTAGAACAAAATAGAACTGTGAAATGTTCTTTGGCAAGTTTTTACATTTGTCACCCTTCATGATGAGACTCTTGTCAGGTATTGACAGAGTCCACATTCATCAGCACTAAAGATGTCAGCGTGTTTGAAGCCTCTAGTGAAGTCCGGGACCTTTTAGATGAGCCCTTCCACGACTTCTATTGGAACTTCATTAGATTCACCACACAAGACTTTCTGGGAGATCATGTGTTATGGTTTAAATTTCCTCTTGATGCTTGGAAATCTGCCACCCCAAATTCTTGTATGATTTTTTTTTTTTTAGCAACATCTTGGATGATTGCCCTAGGGAGTCAGGTGTTGACTGCCCTCATTTATTTGAACCAGCTTAATGTGGCTTCATTGACTTCATCACTCCCCACTCCTCCCTGCTGACCCCCCCATGTTGCTATGTCTTGATAGCAACAAACTGTGTAGTACGTGTGTGGGGCCCTGGGGCTGGCCTCTCCCAGGGCGGGATCCCCCCTTCTGCTCATCCCAGGGAGGCCGCCTCGGGCTGCTAGAAACTGTGTTAGTGTTTGTTCCAGTCTGTTAATGCAGGTGAGGAGGACAGATGGACCCCTCTGTGCTGGGTTAAGGCCTAGTGGAGAAGAGGCTCAGAGAAGCCCAGCTAGAGTTTGGCCAAGGAGAGAGAGAGAGAGAGTCTTTGTCGCTGTGCTGCCGTGGAGCACAGAGCAGGCTACAGAGCAAGACTCTGTCTCCCCAAATAAATAAACAAAACTATATAACTTAGAAACCAGATATTGTTCCACACCTTAGTGTTTAGTATTTTATTTCTGTTTATATCTATGGCATTTTGATACAGAAATGCCCTATATGGTATGGACTCTGTGTCACATGCTCTGTAGCTGGGCTGAGGACAGGGTAGATTACTAAGGGCAAAGTTTTAAAACGAGAAGTCCATCTACTGTTAGGCTTTATTAACTACTATTGCGTTAAAGAAGGAAGCTATTAGATCTCTGGAAGTTGACGCTTACTTTTGGTCCAACTCATGACCTCTGGTTTGCAAGGCCAGTGATCTAACCACTTAGCTACAGTGTCCAGACTAGATTTTCTTATTGACAGATCCTTGCTTTGCCGTTACCAAGAGATTCCCTGCCGAGCAGTGGCATCTGGGAAGTAGAACCCCCAAATTCTCTAACTGTCTTTCTTTCTTGGAGTCTCAAAGAATAAAAGTGGCTGTTGAAATCCAGTTTCTCTTTCCTCTTGTGCCAATGAAGAAAAGCAAGGTACAGAACGCCTGCGTTTGAACGCGACACGGCAGAGGCAACACACGCTCACTTTACAAATCTCCAGTCTCAGATGCTAACTGGTGCAACTGACCGCTTATTAGAGCAGCAGATAAAATCTTACCGGAGGTCTGATACAAGAAACAAGAGCCACCCAGCTCAGGTTGAAAGGATGACAGACCTCAGGCCCGCCCCTTCCGCAACCAGACTCCAATTGCTCCACAAGCTTTACAGCTGAGCTCGAAAACCCTGCTTTGGTCCCCTTGTTACCTTTCCTCCTTAGCACATGGGTGCCGGTGGCACGAAGGGACCTATTTCTGTTCAGACTGGCCAGAAATCTTAATTTCCCTTTTCTTTAAGCTAGTACCCTCAACACTGTGTCATGTGCTGTCTTATTTTGAAAATGTTTGCAGACGTTAAATCAAAGTATGTTTCTTAACGAACCTTTACATCTCTTGGGAAAGAGATCACCACATGTTTTGGGAACTCTTTCCTTAAATTTACAAATGGAATTCATACTGATGTGTATGGTCACAAAATGCATCAGACATGATTAGAACACTTCCGTACACATGATCCTTCAACACTTAGGAACCAGAAATCCATCGCATTGGACTGATTAAACATCTGAGATTTGGAAGTTATCTTGGGAGACTATGAGAGGAATCGGGTGATCCCTTTTGTTCCTCTTATCAGAGAAATTTACTTAGATTTTTCTGAAAGGGGATTTGAATAGCCTTGAATCAGTTGCCTCTTTGAGAAAATGTTTCTTTCCAATATCAGGGGCCTCTCATTTTTCTTTTTTGTATGGTGATTATTTAGAACTTATCCAATAAATGCTTTCTCACAGAGGGCAGAAATTGTTTCATAAAGAGTCACTTTGTCGTTTCTTATGAGTCTAATAAATCCACCCTTCCCTCCTCCACTGGCCCAATTCACCGTGCTGTGTGACGTCCACTCTCCATGCTGAGTGGTGATGGATATAATTTGCTAAGAGTAGGAACTAAACCATTGGCTTCTTCAGAGGTTGGTTATGTCAACCATCTGGAGAAACATGGCCGTTCCTAATGCGGGGTGACAGTCATCACCAGTCATCCAGGGCAGGGACCCACTCGTTCATTCATTCACTCACTGAACACATGGGAATAGCTTACTATACCCCAGGAGTATGAGGACAGACATGATTGTGAACAGGCCCATTCCTGGTGGCTGCACCTCAGGGCACAGCAGAAGTGCCCTAAAGCGCCAGCTCCGGGTCACCGCAGGACACACAGGGAAGGCTCCAGACAGATCCTGCAGGAAGGGCCTTCATTCCCAGGGGGGAGGGGGAGGGCAGCTGTCCCAGCAGAGGAAATAGCAGCAGAGAAGCTGAAGACCCCAGAAGGGGAGTGGACAGTCTGAGCCTTCACTCTCCAATGTGCTGGGAGAGTCCCTCGAGGGACAGACAGAGGGATTTCCACAAAGAGCTGCAGGATAGGCTGAGAAGTTGGAATCCTGAGGAGCCAAAGACTGACAGCGACTCTGTAGCTGCCCTTGGGGAGTGGTGAGCTGTGGGGGGATCCAAAGTCAGAGGACAGAATGGAGATTCCCCCCAGCCTAGGGGAAAAGGCAGGGACAGGGGAAGCGGTGGGACGTGGGCGACAGGGGATGTGTCAAGGAGGATCCCACATTTTAAAATGACAGTTACGCCCTGGATTCAGGTAAAGCAAGGGAGCCAACAACCTGTTTTTGGTGAGGAGGTTTTGAGTTTGATTTTGAATGTGCTTGGCTAAAGACTAAGTCTTATGTTTCCTGGGTGCCAGGCAGAACACTGTGGTGAGACGTGAGCAGCTAACCTGGGGCCTGTCTTGAGAGAGGAGTTTATCAGAGAAGACCCACTGCCTTCAGAGTTGGGCGTGGAAGCGGAACTGGCCTTGCCTCGTTTGGATCTCTCTTTCCTTCTTCCTTCCCTTTTAAAAGTAACTGCAGCTTAAAGGCGAAAATGACTTTGAGATCAGAGAAGCCACCTTAGCACTAGTCCCCTACCCGCTATCCACGCATTGGTGGCGAACCCGCTCCTGGGCCGGGAGTCTCAGTCTCACACTGCCAAGTCCTTGGGCTCATCTGGAGTCAGCTTCATCAGTTTGTCCACACAGAGCAGGATGAGGGTGAGAAACCAGAGACTCCAACCCACAGCCGCCGCGATCCAGCCGTGCTCGTCCACCCCCGCGTGGCAACACCGGGCTGCATGTGGGCAGAAGTCGACGTCTGAGGGAGAGACAGGGACCATCAGTTCATTCATAGGAACAAGGACCACAAGAACATGGTGGCTGCCGCTGATGAGCACTGAGCCGGTGCCTGTCCTGTGCTGAGCGCTTTACATGGCAGCGCTCACTCTAAGTGGTGGGTACCACTCTCCTTCCCGGTTTATATGAAGAAACTGAGGCTGCGACTTGCCCCGTGTCACAGTGCCAGAAGTAAAACTCAAATCCAAGTCTGCAAGACTCCAAACCATATTCTCAATCTCTGCACATTCCTGCCTATTACTCTTCTTTTTAAGTGCCCATAAGTTAATTCAGTGAGGGCAAGATAAAGGGAGCCAGACACCATCAAGCAGAACTCTCTACTGATTACACATGCGCACCAGTGGTTGTTCTATAAATTTCTGAGGTCCTTGCTTTTGGAAATACTCAAGAAGGGGAAAAACAGAAATATACAAAGGGTACCAAAGCCAAGCTCCCCCACTGGGCACAAGTTGGACTAGCTGTTTTTTATGGCTTTTGAACCTCAAAACTTCTTCAAGCATTTAAATCCAGGGCACCTTGGCTGCTGACCTTGGCATGGGTCATTAAAGCCACCTGTGCCAAAGACTGTGCACCCAACAGAAGATCAAAGCCAAGATAGTTTTCTCGACCTTCTCTGCAAGCAGTTCTGGGTTGAATCACACCAGTGCACAGGAAGGCCAGGCAGGCACGCAGCCACCTGACACCAATCAACAGAAAGCAAAGAGGGGCCTTTATTTCCCTCCCAGATCCTGGGCAGCTCTGGGGCTGGGGTGTGGGCAGGAGATGCTTACTGGGGCATTCCTCCAGGGTCCCAGCATCTGGGTGGTGGCCAGTCAAGCCCGAGCTATTGCTGCTGCTTGCTTCTGGAAGAAAAGACAGGAAATATTCTCAGGCAATGGGAAAAGCCATTCCCAGACACGGAGTTTACAATCTTTTGTGTAAGTCAGTAGCATTATGCAAGTGTAGCTCCGGGATAGGTATGTTGAGTCTTCAGGCAACAAAGTCCCCCTTATGGACTGAACTGTGTTCCCCTGTCACCCAGATTCATCTGTTGAAGTCCTAACTTCAGACCGGGTATGGTGGCTCACGCCTGTTATCCTAGCATTCTGGGAGGCTGAGGCAGGTGGATTGCTTGAGTTCAGGAGTTCAAGACAAGCCTGAGCAAGAGTGAGACCCCATTTCTAAAACTGGCCAGGTGTTGTGGCAGGAGCCTGTAGTCCTAGCTACACGGGAGACTGAGGCAAGAGGATCTCTTGAGCCCAAGAGTTTGAGGTTGATATGAGCTATGATACCATGGTACTCTACCCCGGGTGACAAAGTGAGACTCTATCCACAAAAAAATAAAAAAAAATAATTAAACTTTAGACAAGGAAGTCCAGAGATTGCTAGACTATGTAGCACTTAGAATTGTCCCTTGATTCATAAGTAAGGAGCAGAAAGATTAAAAGTAAATTTAGCAGGAATTCTGAAACTTCCATTAATTTGTAGGGGTGGGGTTAGGTTAAGGATCTGAGGAAGAAAAGCTATTCCCTACACTGCCTCCCGTAGCTGTCAAAGGCTCAGAGATGACCCAAGCCCATATTGTCTCATACTAGTCATTTGAGGCTATTTAAATTTATTAAAATTGGTCACATTGGCCACATTTCAAGTGTTCTAACTGTCATATGTGGCAAGTGGCTGCCATTTGGAAATGTCCGCAGATATGGGACATTTCCTCCCTCAGTGAAAATTCAGTGCCAATGCTGATCTAGGTAGATCAAAACCACGCTAACTTTTCTAGAAATTACATTGCTGTTCGATCTGCTTCTTTGGAAACACAAAAAGAAAGGGTTTAAAAACTCTCAAGGCCCTCCTGGCTATAGGTCAGAGTGTCCTTCAGCAGTGCCTGTTGTCACACAGCTGGTGGAGTTTGGAGGAAAACTATTTTTTAGCTTAAAAAAACCATGAAATTACCATTCCAATTTGATGCCACCCAACCCCCAAGCTGCTCCAAAGTCCTGCTTAAAGTATAGTAATTACCTTGATGCAATCTACTACTGTAAATTATTTACAACTAAATGGCTTGGAGGTTGGTCCTGATTTGTTTTGGAGAAATTGATTCCTCACCATTTTAATTTTCTTTGTGACTCAAATAACTTCCTTGGCCCTGACTTTCATCTCACCTCTACGCTTGCCATGCAAACGGTCCTCCTCCAAAGCAAGCAGGTGGAAAAAAACCTAGTGAACTGACGGCTACTGTTGGGTTAAACTGTATGAAACTGCCCTTCTTATAGGTCGAAAACTGCACAGTATCAGCAATTTTATATGGTTTGAACGGAATAGCCCAGATGGAATTCCTAGGAATTTAAGCATCACCATCCTCCCTTATAAGCACAGCCAGCCAGCCAGGGCCCCACCTGGAATCACTAACAAGGGGCAGGTTGCTGGGAAGACCCAGCAGTTCAGTGCAGTTCAATTTGTTGATTTTTTTCTTTTTTTTACGCCTTTGTCATAAACAAGGCACTGTGAGGGTAAACAGAAAGAAAGTAAACACTCTTATTTGGGGAGGGGTGCAGTTGGGAAATAAAACCAGTGTGCTAACCATAATTGCTGACGTCCATCGCCTGTTTACTACGTGTTATTTTTAGGTTCTCTACATGAATCATACTATTTCCGCTTTGTAACAACCCTATAAATGAGCACTCCGAGTATCCTCATGTGATAAACGAGACGATTGGGCACAGAGAGGTGAGTACTTCCCTTAAGGTCACACAGTGGTAAGTTGGGGGAGCCGGAGTTGAGGGGCCCAAGAGCTGGTGCTCTGAACCTCCCCACCAGGCCACCTGCAGGAGACACTGAGGGTGAGAGAGGGAGATAGAAACTTCTGGGGGCCTGTCAGGGAGCGGGCAGGTAGTGCTCTGAGGGAGCTGAGGCCAAGATCAAAGCCAGGAGCATGAGATTGCAACCAATGTCCCTCTGCCATGAGGTGCAGAGCCCAGACCGGCAGAGCAGGACATGAGGCGCAAACCAGCCCTCTGGCCTCCATGAGAAGATGGGCTGACCCAGCATGTTCAGTGCCCTGAGAGGAAGGAGTGTGGTAGACAGTGGATGACAGCTTTGGGGGTGGGTGGGTTTTGAGAAGGTTGCAGAGGCAGCTCCGGGGGCTGGGAGGGATAGAGGACCTTAGGGGCAGGGCTGGTAGACAGGAATGTGAACAGGGAAGACCCAGGGGCACTGAGAAGGAGTCTTCCAGACACAGCTGATCAAAAGATGCAGTTTCGGGCCAGTGTGGTCCCCTGATGGGTGAGACTCTGGTCAATTGCTTTTTCTTCTTTCCTTGTGGCAGAGGCCAACAGAGGCTGCTGCTCCTGTCCTAGCTGAGAGTTGAGTATTTGATTTCGGTCTTAGGCAAACCCATGACCCCCCCACCCCCCACCTAATCCATCAGATGAGAAAGTTTCCTCTTTCCTTTGTGCAGGACCAACCCTGGCCAAGGAATCCTCACCCTCCCCTTCTTACCCTCCCACCTCCTTCCCTCCTCCTTCCCTGCAGGGGCCAGAATAAAGCTCACAACTTTACCTGCCCAGCAAGCCCAGTGGACAGAAGCGCAGGCCAGGCTGAGGAGCAGGGCGGCCCAGGTGGCAGAGGTGAGGGGCTGCATGCTGGCCAGGGAGGTGCGCCGGGTGCCCCGTGCCATGTGGGGTGTGTGCCCTGCGTGGCCACCTCGCTACCAGCCTGTGGGAGATGGAAAACAACTCTGCCAGAGGTGAACTTCTGTCCGTGTTTGGGGGTGGAGCAAAGGAAACTTCATCTGTCACACCTCACCTCTCTGGAAGGGAAGCCACACTGTTGGCTGAGGGGAGGAAAGGGGGGGCAACTCCTGCCCTTCTCCCCTGAGCACAAATTTTGCCTCTATTGAGAAGAAAGGGGAGGGGAGGAGTGGAGACTGGTGTCCTACTGGTTCCTTGCAGATTGCCGCTGTCTCTGCAGGAGTGGCATGGATGCCCTACTCCATTCAGCCTAGTATTTGCTGAGCACCTACTGTGTTCACGGCACTATGCTAAAGTCTGGACAGCCCTGCTGTCCAAATGCTTTTGTTACAGTCACACATTCTTACACCCTAGAGTAGTGTTTCAGGAATGACTTGGGAAGGACAAAGCACTTCGGGTTTTAGAGCAGGAGGCCCCTTCTGCTAGTGGGAGACTTTATGAAGAAAGCGACGTCTGACTTATCTTGAAGGATGGATAGAATTTTGACAGCCGTAGAGGGGAAAGGGCATTGCAGGGAGAAGGGACAGATGAGCAAAACCCAGAGGTCAAAGTGGTGCTCAGAGGTCCACCGTGACCGCAGTGCAACCAAGCACAGATGAGGGAAACAGGTTTGGGGCCTGAGGTGCGGGTGGGGCGTTTGAAACGAAGGGAAGGTTTTGTGAAGATTCTGGTCTGAGTAGTAACTTGGTTGGGGCTCTGCCTTCAGTTTATTGAATACCCACTGTGTATATGAAAGGCACCATCCTTGGTGTTTGAGACCAAGATGACTGAGATGTGGTCTCCCCCCTTGAGGACAGCCCAGTCCATCCGTGGGACCAGGCTGTGAAGAGAGCCGTGTGATGCATGGAACAAGACTCAATGTGGAGATCTCCCCTGTCTATCTAAGAGGGAGGAATGAGAGCTGCCTGGGGGCCCCGGGGAAGGGTTTGTAGCGGAAGTGACATGTTGTTGTGTGTAGGTGGGAGGTGATGGGCTTTCCAGGTGAACGGACAGCACGTGCACAGGTGAGAGGCTGGTCTGTGTGCAGGCCTGCCACACATGGATGTGTGGTGCTGAGTGTGAGGGATGGCACTGGCCCTGTGGAAGGGCAGAAGCCACATGTAAGCTCAGGACGAGGCTGTTCTTACCACGGCTGGTGCTTCTACTATATAAATTTGTGCAAAGGTATAAATGAGTGGTGGCCCCGTGTTCCTGGATTTGAGCAGGAAGTGCTTTAGCAAGGTGTGAGCTTCCGGCAGCGCACACAGATCCAGTTTAGGCTGCCACTGGTGGAATGTTAAATAGTCACCAGATGGCCACCACGTGCCCAGGTGAGTAAGACCATATAGCTCTGCCAAGGTCCAGGGAGGGAGATGGACAAATAATGACAATGTGATGGAATAAGTGTGGTGAGGAGGTCACGACGAAGAATGGGGAGATCAGGGAAGAGGGCTGGGAACTGTACTGGAGGATTCAGAGAACATTTCACGATGGAGGTGTAGTCCCCAGGCCCAGAAGCAGGGAACTGTACATGCCTCAGAGGCATGAACTTGTGCTCCTTAACTGGGGACTAATAAATGATTTACTTTCCTGGGGGAGGTGGGCTAGGTGGACTAGTTTGTCTAGTTAGACTAAGAACAGATTGGAAGTGGTCCTGAATGCCACACAGAGGAAACTGGGGTGCCATCTATAACAGGGGTGGATCTATGTGTATTTCTGAAATATGGAGGTTTGATCTGAGACCCACAGGCCTGGATTCAGGGAGATCACCTGATACAAGATGCTATTGCAAAAGGCTCGCCACAGATCATAAGGGCCTTGAAAGAAGTCAGACTGAGGATGGACAAGAGGAGAGGTGACGGAGGAGGCCAAATCAACTGAAGGGAATTCAGGAAAGGCAACCAGGATGAAGGCATGAAGTGAGTGGCCACGGAGCCACCTTGGGACTGAATTTTAGCCCTGCCTCTTACTGGCTGGGTGGCCCTGTTCAAGTTACTTAATACTTCCAAGCCTCATTTTCCTTATCTGAGCAGTAATAGGACAGTAGTTTTTATTGCAGAGGTTGTGAAGACTTAAAATGATCCACATAAAGCCCTTTGCTCACTATAATAGGTGACAAGTCCTATACTCAGTAAATGTTGGTCACTATTTTAAAACAAGAGTCATAATACAGGGTGGTGCCTGTGGCTCAGAGGGTAGGGCACTGGCCCCATATATCGAGCGTGGTGGGTTTGAACCTGGCCCCGGCCAGCTAAAACAGCAACGACAACAACAAAAGCCGGGCGTTGTGGTCCCAGCTACTTGGGGGGTGAGGCAGAGGCAAGAGAATTGCTTAAGCCCAAGAGTTGGAGATTGCTGTGAGCCGTGATGCCATGGCACTCTGCCCAGGGTGACAAAGTGAGACTCTGTCTCAAAAAAAAAAAAAAAAAAAAAAAAAAAAAAGAGTCATAATACATAGGAAATATCCGAGAAAAGGGAGAAAGCATTAAGGAAAAATAATGCTATTTACATATTGATTTATCTATATCCTACCTTAGTCCACAAAGGGTTTAAGGAAGCTTATCTACAATTAGTAGAGCTAGACAAAATAAATTTAGCCAGGGCTCGGTGCCTGTAGCTCAGTGGTTAGGGTGCCAGCCACATACATCCAGCCCAGACCTGCTAAACAACAATGACAACTACAACAACAAGAAAAAATAGCCGGGCATTGTGGTAGACACTGGTAGTCCCAACTACTTGGAAGGCTGAGGCAAGAGAATCACTTAAGCCCAAGAGCTGGAGGTTGCTGTGAGCTGTGAAGCCACAGCACTCTACTGAGGGCAACAAAGTGAGACTCTGTCTTAAAAATAAATAAGTAAATTTATCTGGGCACAGTAGCTCCTGACTGTAATCCCAGCACTTTGGGAGACACGAGGATCGCTTGAGGCCAGAAGTTCCAGGCCAGCCTGGTAAACAGTGAAACCCTATTACTAAAAAAACAAAACAAAAATTAGCCAGGTATGCTGACACAGACCTGTAGTCCCAGCTAGTAGGGGGGCTAAGCACAGGAGTTCAAGGTTACAGTGATTAAGCCATTGTACTGCTGTCTGGATGACAGAGGAAGACCTTATCAGTAAAAAAAAAATTAAATAAATTTAAAATAAATGTGAAGAAATGAGGCAAAAAGAAATTTAGGGTAAGAAATATAAGATGAGTGATGAGCAAACTTACAGTACAAAATGCCATGTGTGTTTTCTAAGCTTTCTGGTAGACAGTGTGAACAGAATAACATGATCACATACGTGACTCATGGCTGAAAAGATGCAAACAGGAGGAGAGGCACAATTGCTTTTGAAACAAAAACCAGAAAGGAATTTTTTCAGTCAGACCCCACAGACAGGACATTGCTTAACAGAATGAACACAGCGCTCAGTATTTGCCCCACAGCAAACCCCATAGAGAACTTCACAGGGCATTACTGATTTATCCAGAAGGCACTAGAGATAATAGCAGTGCCTGGAATTTTCAGGTGGGCAAACTAAATCATTACTTCAAAAGCAAAGTTTATGCTTCATTTCAAATGGTTTAAATAGAAATGATTTAATGTGGGATGTCGGGTGCATTTTAATAAGGTTTAATGTGAGCAGAGCACATCCTGTCCCTCCTAAACGGGCAGAGCCTGGGACTTGCAGAGATTAAAATGGCCCTGCGAGGGTCGTCCTCAGTGGATTTAGCAACATTTGCAGACCTAAGCCGGCAGCATCCTATCAGATCATCTCAGAGAAAGCTTTTCTGGGAAGCTGGATGTGCAGGGGAAGGGTAATGTTTTGCCCCTCCTTCCCTTTTTATCATTGTTATCTGATTTGAGACTATTTTAGAGGAGCTGTTTGCAGGATAAACATTCTCTTGTCAACAGATGGGAAGGACTTTGTTATCCTAAAATAGGACCAGGCTACTGATAACTGGTTAATTCCCAAAGAAAGGGTTGCAAGGTAACTAACTGGCTTACAAGTGTCACCAGTATCAGCTTTTTCAACAGGCCCCCACCTAATAACTCGGTGGGGCCAGTTTCCTCACTCAGTGACCCTCTCGTTCATTCTGTGGCAGGTTTACTTTGGAAGGTGTACCAGGAAGTCGAATTGCTCAAAGCTAAATGTTCAGAGGATACTTTCTTAAGACTTCTTTTTTTTTTTTTAAAGAGTTGAGATAGGTATTTGGTTACACTTACCTTTTTAAAAGTTCAGGCTAAAATGTGGGCAGGCTCCATGGTGGTGTCTGGGGTGCGGTGGCCTAGAGGATGGGGCTCCAGGCCCCTCACTGCCTCCAAATTTTATCTGTCTTCCTGATAAGATTTTGTTTGAAAAAGAAAAGAAGGGGACAGAGTGTTTTCAGCAGTCCGTGGCCTGGAATGGCCAGGATCTCTGGCAAGAATACTTTTATCTGACAGAAGCTTCTCTTTGTGATTCTGATGGATACTTTACCACCTGTCCATCTCGACCAGCCTTGGAATTGGGGCCCTCATCGCCAGTTAATACAAAATCCATTTGGAGGGGAATTGTGGCCCTGTGGTCCTGGATTCTCTAAGTTCCTAACTCCTCTAACATCACTGTGGTTGACGGTTCTTCTCTGAGCAGCTTTGTTGGGATCCTGTTCTCACAAAGTAATGTCAGGCACTGGGCCCTTGAGGGACCACAACGTGTAGACCTGGGCCCCAGCTGCCCTTACTACTTCGTGGAGAAACTTACCCTCACTCACTGCTGCTCAGTGATGGCTCTATAATTTGGAGAGAATGAGGAGGGTCTCTTTTTTCCTTTTCTTTTTTTTTTTTTTTTTGAGACAGAGTCTCACTCTTGCTGAGGCTAGAGTGCTGTGGTATCAGCCCAGCTCACAGAGACCTCAAACTCCTGCCTTTAACTGAACCTCCTGCCTCAGCCTCCCAAGTAGCTGGGAGCCCTCCACAATTTTTTCTATTTTTTTTTAGGGACAGGGGGTCTCATTCTTGCTTAGGCTGGTCTCAAACTCCTGAGCTTAAGGGATCTTCTTGCCTCAGCCTCCCAGAGTGCTAGGGTTGCAGGTGTGAGGTATGAGGAGTGTCCTTTTAAGAAAAATGGACAAAATCCAACCTTGACTCAGACCACACAGTCGCCCACAAGGCCAGGAAACTGCCATCTGGAATCATTTTTGAACAGTTTCCAGGAAAATTTGTCAGCTTGTTCCTAACCCAGAATTGCAATGCGAGGTGACGGCAGTGCCTGGACATGATAGACGCTGGGGGTTAAGAACGATGGGCCTTCCTCTTGGCTAAAGCTGCCTCCCACCAGAGCCCTCACTCCCTCCCATCTTCTCTGAAGTGTATTTCTTAATTTCCACACATACGAGTTGGAGGTTTTCTAGTTATTCTTCTGTTCTTGACTTTCAGCTTTAATTGCATTGCGATCTGCCCACATACTTTCATGATTTCTGTTTTTTGAGATTCCTTGAGAGCCATCGTATGGCTGACTTTTATAACTGGAGGTGCTTGAAAAGAACGTGTGAGGTCCGGTTATGGGGCTCAGTGCTCTGTGTAAGTCCATTAGATCCAGAGAGCTGTGTGGTTCAGACTTCCATATTTTTGTTAAAAAATTTGGTCTGCTTTTCTTTTGAACACTGAGACAGATGGTTTCTCCTCGGTTGTTTTGTCAATTTTTGCATTAAATAGTTAAGGCTGTAATTGAAGTACATACAAATACAGAACTGTGACACTTTCCTGGCACATGTCACTTTCTTTTAAAAATCATTTTGTAATATTCCACCTTATCCCTGGTGATGCATTTTGCTGTGAAGTTTACTTTGCCAGATATTGCTGTAGCTATACTAGTTTTCATTTGTTTCATTTTGCCTCCTAAATCACGTTCCATCATTCTACTTTAGATTCGTCTAAGTCTTTGTGTTGGATTTTTTAACAACCCAGCCTGACCATTTTTTCAAATTGGCCACTTGATCTGTTTACCTTGCGTCTATTTCCCTATGTGTTTAGGTTTAAATCTATCATCTTACCGAGAGTTCTCCAGTGTTTTCAGCTCTCGTCTGTTCCTTTTTTCTTTTCTTTTTTTTTTTTTGTAGAGACAGAGTCTCACTTTATTGCCCTTGATAGAGTGCCGTGGTGTCACACAGCTCACAGCAACCTCCAACTCCTGGGCTTAGGCGAGTCTCTTGCCTCAGCCTCCCGAGTAGCTGACAGGCGCCCGCCACATGCCCAGCTATTTTTTAGTTGCAGTTTGGCCAGGGCTGAGTTTGAACCTGCCGCCCTCTGTATATGGGGCCAGTGTCCTAACCACTGAGCCACAGGTGCCACCCCCTTTTTTCTTTTTTTCCACTACTTTTGAATTGTACTTTCTGTTATTCCATTTTTTTAGAGATCACCACATGCACTTTTAACATTCCAAAATCTAGTACTACTTGGCACACTTACCATTTTCACAGATATGTGAGGACCTTGAAAATTTAACTGTTTATTCACTTTACTATAGACATATATATATTAGCTATATACGCAATTTTAACAGAGTAAGTCACTATTATTCTTTTATAAGTAAACATGTAAGTGACATTTGACTTCATCCCCAGATTGGCCACTGTGTTGTCCTTGATTCCTTCCTGCTTGCCTAGTCTTCCATCCTCAACCATTTTCCTTCTCTTGAAGAATACGTTGGCATTCCCTCAGTGGAGTGATTAACGTTCTCAGTTTCTGTTTGTCTGGAGTTGTTTTTATTCTTCATTCTTGAAAATTATTTTCATGGTGTGCAGAATTTGAGGTTAGCAGATATTTTCTTTCAGTGCTCTAAAGGCACAATTCTACCTCTTTTGACGTCTATTGTTTCTGTTGAGAACTGTTTACTTAATTGGGGGCTCCCCTCTAGGTAATTTGTCTCCATTTTCTTTGGGCTTTGTTGTTGTCGTTTTTTTTGTTGTTTGTTTTTGAGACAGTCTCACTCTGTTGCTTGCCCTGGAGTGTGGTGACATCATCAAAGCTCACTGTAACCTCAAACTCCTGGGCTCAAGCAATCTTCCTGCCTCAGCCTCTCAAGTAACTGGGACTATAGGTGGGTGTCACCAGATCTGGCTAAGTTTTAAATTTTTTTTGTAGACATAAGGTCTCACTATGCTGTCCAGGCTGGTCTTGAACTCCTGGTCTCAAGTGATTCTCTTATAGCGTTAGGGATTATAGGGGCAAGCTACCATGCCTGGCCCTCTTTGGTTATTTTGAACATTTCTTTCTTTCTTTTTTGGGGGGGTAGGGGCAGAGTCTCATTCTGTAGCCCTGGGTAGAGTGCCATGGGGTCATCATAGCTCACAGCAACCTCAAACTCCTGGGTTCAAGGGATCCTCCTGCCTCAATTTTTAAATCTATTTTTAGTAGAGACAGGGTCTTAGTCTTGGTCAGGCTGCTCTTGAACCCCTGAGCTCAAGGAATCCACCTGTTTCATCCTCCCAGCGTGCTAGGATTATAGGTGTGAACCACCATGCCTGGCCATTAAGCTTTTTGTTTTGCCTTTGGGTTTTAGTAGTTTTATGCTGATGTGCTTAGTATGGATTTCTTTCTTATTTGGAGTTTATAGGCAATGGAATATGGAGTTTGACATCTTTGATAACTTTTGAAAAGTTCTCAGCCATTAAATACTACTTCTGTCTCTCTTTTTTAAACTTGACATGTTTATTACACTAACACTTAAATAAAAAAAAGTGCATAGAAAATAAACATGTTTAAAAACTTTTTTTTTACAACTATGTACACTTCTTACTTTTACATTCAGTCTTTCGTAGAGAGCTTTCAGCATTATTATTTTTTGAACTATTAAAGTATTTTCCTTCATCCCTGTCAGAGGGTGTTAACACTGATGGACTTTAGACACATTTTCCTTTCATTTTTTCTTCTTTTTTTCTCTAACCAGAAGCTTGGAAGAATACAAGGAAAAAAAAAATCTGTTATAAAGTTGTCAAGAAATGTCTTATTTCTAGAAAAGAATGTGACTCTGATTACAGTTAGACCTTTCTAGTATATCCTTTAATTTTCTTACCTTCCTCTTCATTCTCCTTCTCTTTGTTTTCCTGTATTTTATTCTGGTTATTTTCTTTTGACCTATCTTTTATTAAGTCTCTTGTCATCTCTGTCTAACCCTCTTTTATAATATGAATTGGGTTCTTAATTTTAGTTTCAGAATTTCTACTTCGTTCTTTTATATATATATATTTTTTCCTTTGCCGAACTATTTAGTCCTATTTTCCATCTTCAGGAACGGAGGGAACATAATTATTTACAAATCTGTTTCTGATAATTTCAATATTTTCCATCCTCCCTCCCATCATCTGTTTCTGTTGTCCATTATTTCTACTGGTTTTTGTTCATGGGGTATGTCTCCTTGTGTACCTGGTTATTTTTTATAGTGTGTAAAATTGTGATTTCACACAAGTATTTATAGAAATTAATTGAGACCTAGGATGATGTTACTTTCCTGTAGACATGCTTTTTGTTGTTATTAATCAGATGCTTGGGGGCAAAGTAATCTATTGTCATGTCAGTCTAGTCTCAATAATTGAGATGATTTGTGGCGAAGCTGTAGACTTTATATGTGTCAGTTTATTTTCTATGGTGCAGCTCTTTAGAAATTTTTTCCCCAAGGAAATAATCAGAGGTGAGCACAAATATATGTCCAAGCTTCTTCCTCTCAACATTACACTGTTTATAAAAGCAAAAGCTTAGAAGTGGCTTATAATAGGATAAAAGATAACTATTAAAAGTAATGTTTTAGAATAACATTTAATTATTTGGGGAAACACTTGCCATATTATACAAAGCAGAAAGATACAAATATACATGGATACAAAGATACAAATCTACATATCACTATACAAAGATACAAATGTACATATCACTATAATTCCAGTTTTGTAATATACACACATAGACAAAGAAAAAAGTTTGCATAGAATCCATTAAAATGTTAGTAGTGGTCATATCTAGGGTATACAACTTTGCGTGGTTTTTATTTTCTTTTTTAAATGTTTGTATTTCAAAAATTTTTAACAATGTATATTACTCTTATAATCAAGAAATCAAGTTAATACATTTTAAAAGAATTTTCACAGGAAATCAATACAGTCACAATTTAAGAGATAGAAAACAGTATCTGTCCAATTGCCTGGGGAAATTTTTCAATGTTAAGGAATCTTCTTTTTCATTTTAAGAAATCTGAAGTTTTAAGTTTCATATGGTATAGAGAACTGCTTATCAATAGCCTTTGTGCTCAGAGTGCTCAAAATCTACCGTAGGGATGTACAAACATATCCAAGAATGTTCAGGATATAAAGAAGAATAGAAACAAGATACAGAAAAAACATAGAATTTCAGTTCTCAATGTTGGGGAGGAACTTCAGAATCCCTCTGGCCTAATCCTTAACTTAGTAAGAATGCCCTCCTACAAAGAAAGTAGTCTGTCATGGAGTTTGGGATAGCTGCATTTGACCTGTCATGCCTCTCAATCTTCTGCTTACATGCCTCAAGTGACCAGTTTCTCACCATTTTTAAGGCAACTATTCCTCTGTGGGCTGGTCTGTTACAAAAGTTTGTGAGTTAGTAGCATCCAACAGGTAAGGGCATTTTAAGGAGATGTTAATGAACAAATGGAGGAAAGGGCCTTTTCAGCTCTGGGACTCTGTGGTGGACGATTTCTGGCTCACTGCAATTAGTCCTGTCATTGGCACAAAATATTTCTGTTGGCAAAACAGTGCTTGTGGTCAGATTCATTTTTTTGTTTAATAAATAGAGATGTGAGTTCTCAAAGAGTAACTTTAAGCAAAGGTTTTTGGAAATACGCTGCAGGTTTGTGGTAAACATTCAGCCAATTTTTCTTTTCTAGTTTTGTTCACCTAAAACTGAAAGGAACCAGATGGTCAAGTCAGAGATAGTCCGGCTCTGTCTTCTCGACATCTAGCTTCTTCTCTCCTGCTGTGCTGTTTGGCCTCTTGTGTAACTTTCCTTCATTCTCTGTCCCTCTTACCATCATCTTCTTTCTCTTTCTCTCTCTCAGATTCTTTGTCCATATACTTTATCTGGAGACAGGGTCTTGCTCTGTCATCCAGGCAGGAGTGGAGCAGTGAATCATAGCTCACTGCAGCCTGGAACCGCTGGGCTTAACTGATCCTCCCACCCCCGCCTCCCACATAGCTGGGACCACAGATGTGGGCCACCCCCCCAAGCTCCCTCATATTGTCTTGCTGGCCTCTCCACACAACCAGCCCTGAGTCAGGAGTCCTGGATTCTAGCTTTCATGTTGTCACTTCCTGTGTGTCTATGGAGAAGTCACATAACTACCCGAGAGATAGATAGGGTGAGGAGAAGTCACATAACTACCCGAGAGATAGATAGGGTGAGGAGAAGTCACATAACTACCTGAGGGATAGATAGGGTGAGGAGAAGTCACATAACTACCCGAGAGATAGGGTGAGGAGAAGTCACATAACTACCCGAGAGATAGGGTAAGGAGAAGTCACATAACTACCCGAGAGATAGGGTGAGGAGAAGTCACATAACTACCCGAGAGATAGGGTGAGGAGAAGTCACATAACTACCTGAGAGATAGATAGGGTGAGGAGAAGTCACATAACTAGCCGAGAGATAGATAGGGTGAGGAGAAGTCACATAACTACCAGAGAGATAGGGTGAGGACTCCCTAGAAAGAGAACACAGGGAAATGCAGAGGAACGGTGCCTTCTGTCCTCAAGGGAAGACCCTTGGCTGGGATCCTCAGGGGTCCTTAGAGGAACAAATGATCCCCAGAAGGGTTTTGCTGTGTACAGGGCTGAACACAAAGGGTGAGAAGTCCCACGAGAAATCAACTGGGAAGACCAGTGTCAGGAGCCCTGTGTTCTGTTTCTGGCCCTGCCAGCTGTTAGCTGCAGGACCTTGGGCAAATCACCTCCCCTCCACGAACTTCTGTCTTCTCATCTCCCAAGTAAGGGGCTTGGGTTAGATTATCTCTGAGTTTTCTTCTAGTGGTAAAATTCCCCAAGTCTGTGCTCTGTGCAGGATACTAAATGGAGAAAAATGAGAAGTAAGCTGGTCTATTTAAATTCCTTCCTTTCTTCTGTAGAAAGTGGAGGTGGGAGTTATGAAAAGAAAACTCACTAGTGTAGTTTAGAGTAAATATTATAGAAAAGGCAAACAATGGGGGAGGTGCTCTCAAGTGAAAAACCTGGGCTGTAGATAAAAAGATCCACTTCTGACAAACTCCCAGGCATTCTGTTCTCTTCATGATAAAATGTTATTTTGCTAAATCTCATTTCCAGTTTGCGGTGTTGCAAGTGAAGACAGGAATGAAAGGCATGTAAAGCCACCGTGCTGGAGAGAAGAGACACAGAGGCAGGATCAAGACACGTGGAGGTAGAGGAGATGGAAGCGGGGGGTTACATGGGGGAAGGTCTTCTGAGGAAGGAGGTGGCCGTGTGCTGAGGGGCCGAGGGGATGAGAGGGAGCTGGGGGATGTAGCTGCCTGTGAGAGCCCCAAGGGGGCGCTGTGTCCCTGAACGTGATCTAGAGGACAGACAGTGGCAGAACCACTTGAGGGTCACATTGACGTCGGATGGCACCAGTGTGAGCTGGGGCACATTGCTGGAGAAGGTGGTGGCCAGGAGGAAGTGGAAATGTACATGGCAGGGTTGATCCTGGTCCCAGCATACAGAAATTAGATCTTAGTGTGCCAATCCACAAAGTCTTGAATATTACTGTCAGCGAGTTGCATTTAGTTGTGTGTGCACGTGCAGGCATGCACGCTCACAGTCGAGGAAGGGGAGTGTCATTCCCTCTTTTTAGCAACCTCAAATCACTCCTGTCTGTCTATTAATGTATATTATGAAGGATTGTGGATGATGGCGTAAATGCCTAGCCAGTGGGGGAGAAGTATTAGGCTTAAGTGGACTGTGAAATCAGTTATCTGAATGAAGATGATCTAGCTGGATTTCAGTTCAGAAGAATTAGACCCTGTTTTTGGAAAAGTCAGACTGATATTTTCTACCTAGATGATTATTATTATTATTATTTGCAGTTTTTGGCCGGGGCTGGGTTCGAACCTGCCACCTCCGGCATATGAGGCTGGTGCCCTACTCCTTTGAGCCACAGGTGCCGCCCCTACCTACATTATTATTTTTGGATTAAGTTCCTTGCAAGATTTTTCACTTGCTCTCTACTTAGGCCTTTTCATTTTCTGAATGATGATGATCTGTAAATTGATCTCGTACAGCTGAACTTGTGGTCGTGCACAATCTCCTCCTAATCCTGGGTACAAGGACATGGGGCACAGGAGGCCCTCTGTTTAAAGGAATGTCCACTTTAAAGTGATGTAAGTGGAACGCTCAGCTCTTCACCCTCAAGAGCTATTTTATAGAAAGTTCTTGGGGCATGAAACTGCCTTGCCAGAGACCTTCCAGGACAAGTTAAAGTGGCTACAACTGGCAGTGTGCCCCAGATTTGTCTAGAGAATGGGGACAGAGTTATTAAACACTGAATGTCAAAAACAGTGTTTTTTTGGATAATATAGAGGATTGGTTCTGCTGTAACAAAGTTGTTTTTCTCAATACTTAATGCCAAATTTAACTGTCATTTGCCTTCATAGCATTGTGTTGGGAATTTTGAGAGTCTATATAATGACAAATAGGAGAATTACTTGCTTTTTTAAAAAGTCAGTGTGGCTTGGCGCCTGTAGCTCAGTGACTAGAGCACCAGCCACACACACCAAGGCTGGTGGATTCGAGCCCGGACTGGGCCTACTAAACGAAAATGACAACTCAACCAAAAAATAGCCAGGCATTGTGGTGGGTGCCTGTAGTCCCAGCTACTCAGGAGACTTGGGGCAAAAGAATGGCTTAAGCCCAAGAGTTTGAGGTTTCTGTGAGCTGTGATGACATGGCACTCTACCCAGGGTGACATAGTAAGACTCTGCCTCAAAAATAAATAAAATAAAATAAAATAAATAAATAAAAAGTCAGTGAAAGGATGGATGTGGTGACTCATACCTATAATCCTAGCACTCTGGGAGGATTGAACTCTTGATCCCTTGAACTCAGGAGTTTAAGAGGACCCTGGGCGAGAGTGAGACCCCATTCCTACTCAAAATATAAAAACTGGCCAGGCATCATGGTGGGCACCTGTAGTCCCAGCTACTTGGGAGGCTGAGGCAGGAGGATCACATAAGCCCAGGAGTTTGAGTTATTATGAGGTGGGTTGACACCACACCACTCTAACCTGGGCAGATAGGATTCTGTGTTTAAAAAAAAAAAAGTCTGTGACACAAATAATTAAAGAATTAAGAGTGTTCCATCTGGCTTTGGGTAAGACATTTAGCCTCACTGATCCTTACATGTCTGCCAAAGACTGGATTGAACTCCTTCTTTGTCTGCTCCTCTCCAGTCACCAGAAGCCGTTTTGGGGGCCAGAGCTGTGTTCGGTTCCTCTCTCCTCCTTTCCCTCTTCCTTCACTCTTAAGTTCACAGTAGAGAACTTAGGGAGTTGATTTTACTTTTGGACAAACTGGATTGTGGTTCCTAGCACTTTCCCTGTTCTAACTCCACACGAGTCAGCAATGTTCCGAAATGTTGCCCCTAAAAAATTGAGCTCAGACAGGAAACTTCTAGAGACACGTAAAAGATGTCTTTGCATGATTCAAAGGGATTGTCTCAAATGTACATAATGAGTGAGGAAAAGTAGAAGTTCCCATTTTTTAGATGTGCTTTGCAACTAGTGCTCACAGAATTTGGGGGGAGAGTTATCAACTATCTCTTCCCTTCTTAGGAGACATAAATAAAACCCTCTGGTGGTGCTTCATTTTCTCTTCAGCTCCTGTTCTGCTCCTCCCCCTTTGCAGCCTGAGATTTTCCAAGAGTTGTTTGTTCTTGATTTCTGTGTCCCTCTGTCCTTTACCAGCCACCGGTTTTCTCACTCTCCAGTTCTTGTTTTGAATTTTGTCCCCTTCACTCCATTTAGTTCATTAAATATGAAATGCCCAATTCTGAATCAAAAGTTTTGTTTTTTATAACTCAAACAAGAAGCAGCACAAATAATCAGAGTATGCACCTAAACTAAAGACAGTTTGGCCATCTTTTTTTTGAGACAGAGTCTCACTATGTTGCCCTTGGTAGAGTGCTGTGCCGTCAGCCGTCACAGGTCACAGCAACCTCCAACTCTTGGGCTTAAGTGATTCTCTTGCCTCAGCCTCCCAAGTAGCTGGGACTACAGGTGCCTGCCACAATGGCCAGCCGTGTTTTGGTTGCAGTCGTCATTGTTGTTTAGCAGGCCTGGGCCGGGCTTGAACCTGCCAGCTTTGGTGTATGTGGCTGGTGTCCTACTCACTGAGCTACAGGCGCCAAGCCCAGTTTGGCCATCTTAATGGTAGCTTATGTATACCAGCAGCAAAGAAGCCTGGTGATGAAACTGTGAAAGGTATTTTTCCACAGCTTCTTGAGAATGGAATATTTTTCCTTGCGAGAAGTGGTCCATCTCCTGGAAGAAGCGGTAGTCAGGTGGTGCGAGGTCTGGTGAATGTGATGGATGACAGTGAGTTTCCAGGTCCAGCTTTTGTCATTTGAGCAGCATTTTTTGTGCCACGTGTGCTTGAGTGTTGTCTTGCAAGCGGACTGGCCTGTCTACTGACCAATCTCGGCTGCTTAATCTCAGGCGTCCTCATCGTGTCATTTACTTGGTTGCAGCAGACATCTGTGGTAATTGATTGAGCAGGTTTCATGAAGCTGTAGTGGACCACCAACAGACACCATCAGGTTTTTTTGGCAAATACTTGCTTTTGGACTGTGTTTTGACACTTCATCTTTATGTAACCATTGTGCTGGACACTTGTGATTGTGAAAAAAGAATCCACTTTTCATCACAAATAAGAATACGGCGACCAATGGGTCATCTTTATGTTGTGACAGCAAAGAAAGGCAAACTTCGAGATCATTCTCTTCTGATGCTTGTTTAATTCATGTGGAACCCATCTATCCAGCTTCTTTACCTTGCCACTTTGTTTTGAATGGGTCAGTATTGTTGGATAGTAACATCAAATCTTGCTGCTAATTCATACGTAGGTTGAGATGGATTCGCTTCCACTGCAGCTTTCAGCTCATCATGATCCACCTTGGTCTCAGGTCGCCACGTGGTTCATTTTCAAGATGAAAATCACCAGAATGGAACTTTTCAACCCATTGTACTATGTGTTCATTGGCCAAATCCTTCCCAAACACTTCATGATATTTTGAGCTGTATTAGTTTCACAATGTGACTCATATTCAAAAATAGCATGAATTTTTGACTTATCCATGCTTTCACAAAAATTGCTCTAGCAAAAAATTTGAGGCCAGGTGCAGTGGCTCATAACTGTAATCCTGGCACTCTGGAGGATAAAGTTGGAGGATCACTTGAACTCAGGAGTTCAAGAGTAATCTGAGCAAGGTGAGACCATCTCTACTAAAAAATAAAAATTAGCTGGGCATCCTGGCATGTCCTGCAGTACCAGCTACTTCAGAGGCTGAGGCAGGAGGATTGCTTAAGCCCAAGGCTTTGAGGTTGCTGTCATCTGTAATGATGCCAATGCACTGTACCCAGGGTGATAGAGTGAAGCTCTGTCTCAAAAACAAAACAAAACAAAACAAAAAACCCAACCAACCCTGAAAGATAATCACAAGCCAAAACACGAGTTTGAAAGAATGAGGATGTACTTTCAGAATAAAAACTAACTCGCAAAAAGTGTCAAAGTGAAATGTTGTAGATCAACTACCAAACTTAGTACTTACGAAGATTGGACGTTTCTTACTTAATAACCTAATAGATTCTTCATGACCCCATTAACCTACAAAAGCTTCCCAGTCCTCCTCTTTATGATCACTCCATGATTCTTGAGACATTTTCTTCTCTTGAGTTCTGATTCTCTTGATCATCTTTTCTCCTCTGTTTCCTGTCTGTCTGCTCTTTCTGGTCTTGAGATCCTTGAGGTTCTGTATCTTCAGGCCTGAACTTCTCTTTCTTCCCTTGTTAGGGGTTGAATTGTGGCTCCCTTCAAATTTGTAGGCTGAATTCATAACCCTGAGTACTTTAGAATATGACTTTATTTGGAGACAGGGTCTTTGCAGAGGTAATTGATTAAGGCAAGTTCATACTGGAGTGGGGTGGGCCAGTCCAGTATGACACTGGTGTCCTTATAAAGAGGGGAGACTGGGCATAGACACACACATGTGAAGATGAAGCTGGAGATTGGAGTAATGCCTTTGGCAAGGAACACTAAAGATTATCAGGAAACCACCAAAAGCAAGGGGAGAGACAGGAAACAGATTTTCCATTCTGGGTCTCAGAAGGAATCAAGCCTGCTGACATCTTCATCTCAGACTCTGGCCTCCAGAACTGAGACAGTAAATTTCTGTTGTGTAGGGTTGGCGCCTATAGCTCAGCGGCTAGGGTGTGGGCCACATACACTGGGGCTGGCGGGTTGGAACCTGGCCTAGGCCTGCCAAACAACAATGACAACTACAACAACAACAAAAATAGCCGGGCATTGTAGGGAGTGCAAAATTTTGGCTTCCTGTTCTTGAGATTTTTTGGGGGGTTTCTGCAGACCCCAATCTGGTTTGGGGGTCTATAGGGACGACAACGTTGGGGGAAAAATCATGAGACCTTACATGAATTTAATGTATAAAGTCTGAGAATCTGGAGAGGCATACATTGACTCATGTGCCATGGAGGCAGATTGAATCAATGCAGAGACTTTGTGACTTCTCAGAAACCTTTCATTGATCTCTAACACAAAACCTATGTGCAAAATGCAAAGATGCTTCCTGGGGACTTCCTGCCCAAGTCCCCAGAGAGATTGGATAGAAGGAAAGTCTGGGTAAATGGGAACCAGGATAGGGAGTTCTTAACAAATGTCCAGTAATATATTTAGAAAGAGGGAGGAGAAAACCAGTTTTGTTCCCACAGGGCAAGCAAGCCAGGTTCCCTAATCTAGCTGCTAATCAGGAGTTCAGAGGACTGACTCTCTGCCCATAGGGGTGGTCTTAGTGACTTTGCTCTGTTTGGGGTACCTCTGGGCTCCTTTCATCTTCTGTGGTCTTTTTTTTTCTTGAGACAGAGTCTCACTTTGTTGCTCTTGGTAGAGTGCTACGGCATCATAGCTCACAGCAACCTCAAACTCTTGGGCTCAAGTGATTCTCTTGCCTCAGCCTCCCAAGTAGTAGCTGGGACTACAGGTACCTGCCACAACACCCAGCTATTTTTAAAGACAGGGTCTTGCTCTTGCTTAGACTAGTCTCAAACTTGTGAGCTCAAGCAATCCACATCACTCAGCCTCACCAGGATTATAGGTGAGCCATAATGCCTGACATCTTCAGTGGTCTTGATGAGCTCCCAGGGATGGCACATCTGTGCTTTCCTCTGGATTGAGGCGGGGCACCCCACTGAGAAATTAACCTATCTATCTCCCTCAAGACTTTATGCTCCCCCAGGCCCTTTACTTAGAGGTCTTAGTTCTAGAGGGAGGAATAGTATCACTAGGAGACACAGCAGTGACTCCACTGCCCTGGAGTTAAGACCTCCATCTTAACATTTTGGTTCCTTGTGTTTCCAAGTCAACAGGCAAAGGAGGGAGTTGTGCTCTTGGCTGGGATGATTGGCTAGAGCACCCAGGGAAAGTGGACTACTAGTCCACAATTCAGGTAAGCAAGAATATATGTGGAATACAGGAGATCTCTTATGTTGTTTCTTAGTATTACCATGCCCTGTGATTAACGTCAATGGCAAATTACCACCTAATCCAGGCAAGACTGTGAATGTCCCAGATCTTTAGGTGTGGAGGAGATTTGGTTCACCCTGCCAGGTAAGGAACCATGGCCAGCCAAGGTGCTTGCTGAAAGCAAAAGGAGTATGGAATGAGTATTCTGTATTATAGATAGTTATAAATCACAGCTATGATCACATGACCAGTTCCAGAAGTGAGGACTCTAATTGTCAACAAGTATCTCCTTATTTTGTTAAGAACACATCATCAGCCAGCCCCTACATGACCCATGAGTGTCCTTTATGCTCAGCAGTGACAAGGGAATGAGGAAAATAAAGAAAGACAATAGAAACAAGTAGAATTTATAGAGTAGGCCCCAGGAGGTCAACGCCCTTCATGCCAGAGACAGCAAAGACCTCAAACTCCCCATGCCCTCGGTTTTTATGATTTCTCTTGATTAGTTAATTAATAGGTGTTTGCAGCAGCAACAACAACATACTCATCCCTGTGGTTCCTCCTGGCCTAATTCTGGATTACCCACCCAATAACCCTTTAGCTATTTTTATTACTTTTATTTCTTAAGATACTTATTACAAACAGGATTACAGAAAACAAAAGAAATGGGAGCATGGACTTTGGAGCTAGATGCCACCCAGTTAAACCTTTGTTGATGACTTACTCATCTTCAGGAACAGGGAGGAACAAAGCTGAATCCTCTTATCTGACACCCATAAGAACTAATCTTTCTTGCTCAATGAATCAGCTGCACGTGTTGTCCTAAGATGGCTTCCCAAACCCTTTGAGGCCCTCAGCCAGGGCCTTGTGGACCTTTTTCCTGGGGTCCTTTCTGACTCCAGCTAGGCTCTGGCAGACCTTTTCCTGAAGTCCTTTGATGTTTGTGCCAGGCTGTCTCATGAAGCTCCCAGCTAGTGTATTCTTTCTGGAGGCTCAGGTCCTCTCCCATTCTCTTGCATACCTGACCCTGATCACACAACCTTTCATACAATCATTCATTCCTTTGTTGTATCAGTCTGACTCTATTCCCATAATCCTAACTTCCCTACCCACATATACATATAAATAATTGAACAAATATTTTTGTTTTATTTTTCTTAGTCCCTTATCACGTAACATGAGATATATTGATTTGACATTAGTTTTTAAGTATTGTTAATTTTACATCATAGTATTTAAGTTACAGGGTATCAAGAGAAGAGTAAACATCACTAAAGACGTTTACCTCTTCTTCTGGAGAAGAGTCTGGTGCATTTTTAGTTGTATCATATTAGAATTATGACCCTGTTATTATCTTCATTAGGAGATGAAGTATGGTTTAGGGTGATGTGTATGTGTGCCATGCTGATAAGGATTGGATCTATGATGGTTAATTTTATGTATCAACCTGAATAAGTTAAGCAGCACCCATGTATTTGTTAAAATATTATTTCTGGGTGTCTCTGTGAGGTTATTTCTACAAGAGATTAGCATTTAACTGGTAGACTGAGTAAAGATCACCCTCATCAGTGTGGGTAGGTACCAGTCCATCCATTATGGCCTAAATAGGACAAAAAGGTGGAAGAGAATTTACCTCCTGTTGGGGCTGGGTGGCCTCATTCCCTACCCCTGAATACCAGTGCTTCTGGCTTTCATGCTTTTGGACTTGGATTGAGACTTACATCTGCAGCCTCAGCCCCCCTCCCACCATTCTCAGGCCTTCAGCCTCAGACTAGACCTAGGCCTTGGATGTCAAACTGCCTTACACCACCAGCTTTTCTTGTACTCTAGCTTGTGGAAAGCATATCATGGGACTTTTGGCCTCCATAGTAGAATGAGCCAATTCTTATAATAAATCTCCATATCTGTGGGAAAACCATGACTGATATATATACCACCTGTATATCCTCATTTGTGAAATGCCTCTTCATGTCTTTGGCCCATTTTTTAATTGGATTGTTTGATTTTTATTTATTTTATTTCTTCTTAGAGACAGAGTCTCACTTTGTCACCCTTGGTAGAGTGCATTGGCGTCACAGCTTACAGCAACCTTCAACTCTTAGACTTAGGCAATTCTCTTGCCTCAGCCTCCCGAGTAGCTGGGACTACAAGCACCCGCCACAACGCCTAACTATTTTTTGTTGCAGTTTGGCTGGGACTAGGTTTGACCCCACCACCCTCGGTATATGGGGCCGGCACCCTATTCACTGAGCCACAGGTGCCACCCTGTTTGATTTTCTTTTAATGTTGACGATTGTAAACTCTATAAATTCTAGATATAAGTCCTTTATCAAATATGTGGCTTAGAAATATTTTCCTCTAGTCTTTAGATGGACTTTTAATCCCCTTAAGAGGGTCTTTTCATGGCAAGAGGTTTTTTTTTGTTGTTGTTGTTTGTTTGAGATGGAGTCTTACTCTGGGTAGGTGCTGTGGCATCATTACAACTCATCACAACCTCAAATTTCTGGGCTTAAGCGATCCTCTTCCCTCAGCCTCCCAAGTAGCTAGGGCTACAGGCACCTTCCACAAAACCTGGCGCTTTTTTTTGTTGTTTGTTTGTTTAGTAGAGACAGGGTCTTACTCTTAGTCAGGCTGGTCTTGAACTTCTGAGCTCAAGCAGTCCTCCCACAGTGGCCTCCCAGAATGCTGGGATTATAGCCACAAGCCATCGAGCCTGGCCTCAGCAAGAATTTTTTAATCGATTTTTTTCTGTTATGAATCATGCTTTAGGTGTCATACTGAAGAACTCCTCACTAAGTCCTCAGTTTTAAAAATGTTCTACTATATCCCTTCTAAAAGTGCTACAGTTGTACATTTAAATGAAGCTGTGATACAGTCTGAGTTAATTTTTGTCTAAGATGTGAGGGTTCGGTCATGATTCAATTTTTGGCCTATGGCTGTCCAATTGTTCCAACACCGTTTGCTGACGAGACCATTCTTCCTCCACTGAATTGCTTTCTCACCTTTGTCAAAAATCAGTTGACTGCACTTGTGTGGGGCTATTTCTGGGCTCTTTATTATCCATTCACCTGTGTGTCTGTCTGCCCACCAGTGTCACAGTTTTGGTTACTGTAGCTGTGAGTAGAGTGCTTTCACTCTATTTTATTCTTCTATTCCACCCATTTTATTCTTCTATTCACTATACCTCTGCTGATACCACCCAGGCTGGAGGAACAGAATGCCTCTGTACTGCACCCCATGACCTTTACCCTGCACCCCACGTGACCTTCACCCTCCAATGACAAGGCGGCCTGGTTACCAGTGGGCAGCGGTGAAAGCTCTGGTTAGGCCTCTTCTGACACTCCTCCAGGGATATAAAGGGCCACCTTGTTACCACTGGGTGGGGCTGCAAGTCCAGGCTTCCCACTAGAGCTTTGCTGACATGCACTGGGGCTTGGCCACAGTTCTTCCTGTGGTATTTAGCTGGATCAGAGTGATTACTGAATAAATGTTTTCTTTCTTCATAGACTGCTCCTCTCCTGGTCCTTTGCCTACAGAGAGCAGGCTGCCTTTGGAACTTTTCTGCTGCACACGGTCCTGGCTTCTGCAGCTGAGTCTGGAATATATGGGTTGAGTATCCCTTATCTGAAATGCTCGGATCAGAAATATTTCTGATTTCAGGTAATTTTGGATTTTGAAATGTGTGCACACACATAATGAGATACCTTGGGGATGAGACCCAAGTCTAAACTGAAATTTGTTTGTGTTTCACACACACCCTATGCATGTGGCCTGAAGCTAATTTTATTTTCCCCATGGGGACAATGAATAACCTTGTGTTGTGTGTCTCTGTGACTGTGACCCATCACATGAGGTCAGGTGTGGAATTTTCCACTTGTGGCATCATGTTGGCACTGAAAAAGTTTCAGGTTTCGGAGCAGTTCAGATTTCTGATTTTCAGATTGGGGATGCCCAACCTGTATGAGGTAAAAAGCAAGCCCAGGACTCACCTCTGTGTTGAGCCTCAGGTCCTGGGGTCCCCGGGAGGCCTGTCTTCCTCTCTCCATCTCGAGGAGTCTTCTTTTGTTTGCTGTGTATCTAATGTCCAGGGTTTTAATTTTTATTTATTAGGAAGAAAAAGTATTTCCATTCCATTTATCCAGTTATAGAAGCCAAAGTAACATTTTAAAAAACTGTGAACCAGGGTGGCGCCTGTGGCTCAGCTAGTAGGGTGCTGGCCCCATATACAAAGGGCAGTGGGTTCAAACCCAGCCCCAGCCAAACTGCAACAAAAAAATAGCCGGGCGTTGTCGCAGGTGCCTGTAGTCCCAGCTGTCTGGGAGGCTGAGGCAAGAGAATCGCCTAAGCCCAAGAGCTGGAGGTTGCTGTGAGCTGTGTGATGCCTTGGCATTCTACCCAGGGCGAGAAAGGGAGACTCTGTCACTAAAAAAAAAAAAAAAAAACAAACACAAAACTGTGAACCAGTTAAAGCCACTCCCCAGTTTAAAATTTTCCAAGGGCTTCCTAATCCTACTAGAACAAAATCCGTATTTCCCACCAGCCCATCAGACCTCATACAGCCTGGCCCCTGCCTGCCACTCTGACTCATCTCAGTGGTGTGTACCTCTGGTCACCCGTCTCCCAGCCCCACTGTCCTCCTTTTCTGTTTCTTTCTTTCTTTTTTTTGAGACAGAACATCAAGCCGTCACCCTGGGTAGAGTGGCATGGCATCACAGCTCACAGCAACCTCCAACTCCTGGGCTCAAGCGAGTCTCCTGCCTCAGCCTCCCAAGTAGCTGGGACCACAGGCGCCCGACAAAAGCCCGGCTATTTTTTGGTTGCAGCCGTCATTGTTGTTTGGTGGGCCCGGGCTGGATTCAAACCCACCACCTTAGGTGTATGTGGCTGGCGCCTTAGCCACTTGAGCCACAGGTGCTGAGCCCTTTTCTGTTTCTTGTACATGTTAAGCTTTTCCAGACAATAAGATAAATGCCATGTAGTAGATATCAGCTAGAACTCTGGTGTCCAGTGACCTGTTGGGAGTAGCTAGTTGACCTTGGGTAAGTTTCTAGCCTTTTTGTGCTTACGTGTCCTCATCTGTGACATGAGAATAAGAAAACCACCTACCTCACCTCGTGCAGTTACTGAGAAGATGAAGTGGATCAACACATGTAGCCTGGGTCAATGGATTCCCATGTCGCTGAGAACAACGGCCAGCATGTGCTCGGCACTCAGTAGATACAGCAGCCACGTGCTGGCTTCATACCTCTGCCCCACTTTGCTGTTTCTGCTGCCTGGCATAGACTCCCCAGCTTCTTCTTGCCAGACAAGCAAGAAGCTGGGGAGTCCGTTTAATCTTCCAGGCATCAGGTTAAATGCCATCTCCTCTGAGAGCCCCTGACCACTCATCTGAAGTCGTCTCTCTTCATTTCTCTGAAGCCTCTCACTCTGCCATTCCACTTTTATAATCTGCAATATACAGATAACTTATTGGTTGTTTGCTATTTTTCTCCTTCCGCTTGGATATAAGCTTCATGAGGAGAAGAGCCTTGCCCTTATGTACTGTCCTGCCAGAGTCCTGAACAGAGTCACGGAGTAAGCTCTCCATAAAGCTTTGTTGAATGGATGAAAGAAGTTAGGTGGTTTCCAATTCCCCACTTACTACAAATAATGCTACAATGGACATCCCTATTGTTATATTTGGTTTACAACCTTAAGATTTTTTTTTTTAGGATGAACTTCCTAAAGTTGGATTATTGGGACAAAGGATATGCCAATTGCCTTTCAGAAAAGTGGTCCTAGTTTACAGTTCTGTGTGCTGGCCTGGGCTTTAGGAGTGAACAAAGAAAGCCCATAGAATATCCTCCCCCACCATACTTCTACTTTCTAAATAAGAATCTAGTAGCCTCTGAGATTTTACAGATAAGAACACTGAAGATCTGGAGGTAAGTAGCTTCCCTAAATTCTTGCCCTGTAGGTGGTAGAACTGGGCTCCTGACTCAGACCTAGTCTGGGAAACACTGCCCCACCTGCTGACAGGAAGATACAAAGATACAGAACCCCCTCCTCCCAACCACTCCCTCATGAGTGGGAGCTGAATGAGAGGGCCAGAGATGGAGAGAAGAGGGGTGACTAACTGGGGCAGGATCCTCCTACCTCTAGAACCCATCTGAAGGGAGCAACAGAATCTACACTGCAGATTCCTTTCATGGTTTTCAGTTCTTATCTTCCCGCTTTGCAAATCCTGACTTCAGCCTTTGGAACTTTGCCCAGGGCAGGCTGAGAGTCCAGCAGATGCACCGTGGAAGGACGGGTGAGTGCAGCCAAGCTCTCCCTCTGAAGAGGGCTAGCAGCACCTTACCTATCAGTCCCAGGTACAGACCCCAGGCCCTGCCTCCACTGCCACAGGCTCAAAATTGCTGATCTTTCCCCAACTACCTACACCTGCTCCTCCCTGCAGCCTCCCATGCTGATAAGCAACTTCTCACAAAATGGCCAGGCCTGGCGGCTCACACCTTCCAGCACTCTGGGAGGTCGAGGTGGGTGGATCGCTTGAGCTCAGGAGTTTGAGACCAGCCTGAGCAACAGCAAAACCCCATCTCTACTAAAAATAGAAAAAAAAAAAAAAAGAACCTAGCCAGGCATTGTGGTGGGTGTCTGTAGTCCCAGCTACTTGGGAGACTGAGGCAAGAGGATCACTTATGCCCAAGAGTTTGAAGTTGCTATGAGCTGTGACACCCTGACACTACTGAGGATAACAAAGGGCGACCGTCTCTAAAACCCCCCAAACTTCTCACAAAATAAATACTTCTAATTTGATCATGCACAGAATCACTGGAAGGGCTTATTAAAAGTGCAAATCTCCACTTGGCACCTATAACTCAAGCAGCTAAGGCACCAGCCACATACACCAGAGCTGGAGGGTTCAAATCCAGCCTGGGCCTGCCAAACAGCAATGACAACTACAACCAAAAAATGGCCAGGTGTTGTGGTGAGCACCTGTACTCCCAGCTACTTGGGAGGCTGAGGCAAGAGAATTGCTTGGGCCCAGTTGGAGGTTGCTATGAGCTATGATGCCAGGGCGACAGACTGAGGCTCTGTTTCAAAAAAAAAAAAAAAAAAGTGCAAATCTCAGACCACCTAGGAAACTTTTTTTTTTTTGGCAGTTTTTGGCCGGGGCTGGGTTTGAACCCGCCATCTCTGGCATATGGGGCCGGGGCCTTACTCCTTTGAGCCACAGACACCGCCCTGAAATTTTTTTTTTAGAGACAGAGTCTCACTTTAATCACCCTGGGTAGAGTGCTTTGGTGTCACAGCTCACAGCAACCACCAGCTCTTGGGCTAAGGCAATTATTTTGCCTCAGCCTCCTGAGTAGCTGGGATTACAGGTACCTGCCACAATGCGGGCTTTTTTTTTTTTTTTCTTTTTTTGAGACGGAGCCTCAAGCTATCCCCCTGGGTAGAGTGCCATGGCATCACAGCTCAGAGCAACCTCCAACTCCTGGGCTCAAGTGAGTCTCCTGCCTCCGCCTCCCAAGCAGCTGAGACCCAGGCGCCCGCCGCAACGCCTGGCCATTTTTTTGGTTGCAGCCATCATTGTTGTTTGGCGGGCCCGGGCTGGGGATTCGAACCCGCCACCTTAGGTGTACGTGGCTGGCGCCTTAGCCAATTGAGCCACAGGCGCCGAGCCGAGCCTGGGAGTTTGAATCCCAGGCCTTTGTTGTACCCTAAAGCTCTGGCATCCTTCCTGCCCGTTTTGACACTTCCTCGCACAGTTTAGGTAAAGACGTTCGATACATGATCAAGTTTTATTGAACAGATGAATTCCTTGTAAATGAATCAGCCTTCCATATCGGAAGGTTTCTGCATCTCACCCACACGAGGAAAAAAGACACAGAAGTTGGTAGTTGTGTCTGTACTGGACAGATGGGCTCTTTTCCTTGTCGCTATTCCCTGAACACAGTGTAGCAACTATGTACATCTCATGTAACATTGTACTGGGTACCATCAACATAGGAGAGGCTGTGAGTAGGTCATCTGCAAACATCGCCCCTTAACGTCAGCGACGTGACAACCGCGGCTCTGCGGAGATCCTAGATCCAGTCCTGACCCACGCCGCGGGCGGACTGCACTTCCAACCCGGCCTTCCATTCACATCGCTGCCCTGGCGGGCCCCGTGTGCTACTGGCTCTGACGGTGGCTCCAGTGACTTTCCTTTAGGTCGCGTCGTTCTGCGGAACTGCTTGCACCGCCAGCCAGAGTGTAAGCAGGGGTGCGGGACCCGAGGGCCTCCCCACGCCCGGCTTCGCCCCTGCAGCGTCGCGGTAAACTAACTAGTGCAGTAGGCCGAGCTTCTTGTAAACTGACAAAACTGAAGTCTCCAACGGCCGGCGACTAGAAAAGCACTGCTCAGGGAACCTCCCGCCCGCACTAGGGAGCCCGCCCGCCGATGCGCACCTCCGGGACGGGCGGGGAAGGCCTGCGGCGGCTCGCCGGGTCCCCGGGCCGCTCGCCCCGCCCCTATCGTTCTCCCAGTCCCCGCCCCACCGCTCGCTCCGCCCCCACCAGTCCCCGGCCCGCTCGCTCCGCCCCTATCGCTCTCCCGGTCCCCGCCCCACCGCTCGCCCCGCCCCCACCGCGCGCCCCGCCCGGATATCCGGCCTAGCGCCACCTGTCGGCGGCCTGACCATGGCGCTGTGTGAGGCGGCTGGTTGCGGGAGCTCTCTGCTCTGGCCTCGCGTGTTGCTTTTCGGAGACTCCATCACTCAGGTACCGCCACTCCGGGGCACTCCCCGGACGCTCGGCTGCTCGGCGCCGCTCGGCCCATCACATCTGCGGACTCCCGGGGCTTCCCTGTGGGGTCTAGCGCTGGGTCCCCACTTCCCTCCGTCACGCGGTCCCTGGGCTTCCCTCCCTGCCCCTGCGAAGGCCGAGGAGACGGGGCTTTTTCCTCAAGCTTGCGGCGGCTGACACCTTCGGGGCCTCCTTTGCATTCAGCCTTGGACAGGAACCCTGCCTGTCCTGGCGGGAGAGGCCACTGACGTGAAAGTCCCCGCTGAACTGCCAAAGGCCGCTGCTCTCCCTTCCTGACCCTTTCTGTGGGGCTTGGGGTGACCTGGGGCCCTGGTGCTTTGTTCCCATTGAGCGTCTCTCGGCGGTGGCTTCCGGGCCCTGAGGCTTCTGCTGAGCGTTCGCCAGTGCAGAGCTTGGAGGCTGCGACCCTTCCCAGGTTTTTATGCAGCCTGTCCCTGCAGAAGGCACTTTGAACTAGTTCACCTCTGCGCCGCGGCCCATGGAACAGGTTGAACGAGCAAAGGTGATTTTTTTTTTTTTTAGATGGTCTCGCTCTATTGCTCAAGCTTAGGTGCGGTTGGCATAACCTTAGGTCACTGCAGCCTCCATCTCCTGGACTCTGGCGCTCCTGTGTCTCAGCCTCACCAGTGGACGACGCGTTTTGTGTTTTGTAGAGACAAGATCTATCTGTATTGCTCAGGCTGGTCTCAAAGTCTTGGGCTCCAGTGATCCTCTCGCCTGGACCTCTCAAAGCGCTGCCCTGGGATTACAGGTGTGAGTCACCATGCTGGCCAAGGATTGATCTCGAAAATAAAACGGCTTCAGGCATAAAGTAGAAAAAGATGATACAGGTGACACCCGTAGTTCAGTGGTTAGGGCGCCAGCCACATTCCCCGAGGCTGGCGAGTTCCAGCGTGGCCAGGCCTGCTAAACAGCAGTGGCAACTGCAACGGAAAAATAGCCGGGCATTGTGGCCCGGGCCCGTAGTACCAGCTACTTGGGAGGCTAAGGCAAGAGAATCACTTGAGCCCCAAGAGTTTGAAGTTGCTGTGAGCTATGATGCCATAGCACTCTACCGAATGCGACAAAGTGAGACTCTGTCTCAAAAAAAAAAATATGTTGGGTCATCCAAGATCATCCAAGTTCCCATTAAGAAAAAATTCTCCCAAATACTGTAAAGTTTTTACTTCAGGGGAGAAGTAAAGATTATTTTCCTGTGTGTGTGTTTTAAACGCTTTTAACACTCAATTATTTTTCTAAGTCAGGTTTTTTATGTATGTATGAATAATTGGTAACATTGTTTTTAGGCATCTGGAGCAGTAAAGGGCTTTCCAGACCCCAAGGGAATGTATATCAAACACAGTTCACCCTACGTTCTACCATTCATAAAACCATGAATTTCTTGCTGCATGCAGGGTAATGCCTGTAATCCTAGCACTCTGGGAGGCCAATGCGGGTAGACTGCTTGAGCTCAGGTGTTCAAGACCAGCCTAAGCAAGAATGAGACCCAATAGAAAAACTAGTGTTGTGGCTGGTGCCTGCAGTCCCAGCTACTCAGGAGGCTGAGGCAAGAGGATTGCTGGAGCCGAGGAGTTTGAGGCTGCTGTGAGCTACACCACAGCACTATATTCAGGGTAAGGGAGTGAGACTCTGTCTCAAAAATTAAAAAAAAAAAAAAAAAGTTAAATAAATAAATAAATAAAGCCATGGATGGCACCTGTGGCTCAGTGAGTAGGTCAAACCCAGCCCCAGCCAAACTGCAACAAAAAAATAGCTGGGTGTTGTGGTAAGTACCCATAGCCCCAGCTACTCAGGAGGCTGAGGCAAGAGAATTGCCTAAGCCCAGGAGTTGGAGGTTGCTGTGAGCTGTGATGCAACGTCACTCTACTGAGGGCAATAAAGGGTCAAAAAAAATTAATAAATAAATAAAGCCATGAATTTCCTTATTTTAGTATGGAGAGCTAGTGTAACATGGACTTCCTTTCCTAACTGAACACAATTTTCTCTTTTACATAAATTTTCTTTTTCTTTTTTTTTAAATTTTTTTTTTTTTAATTGAATGGTAGCTATGTACATTAATGCACTTCTGGGGTACAGTGTAGGGTTTTCACATACATAAATTTTCTTAAGCCACTTTTAATTGATACAGAAAAAAAATACACCTTCTTTGCCAGGTGTAGCACATGTAATTCCCAAAATGACCTCCAGTGATGAAGACCAAGAACATCAGGGGTTGTGAAGAAAACAAAAGGGGGGTTGCCCATCACAACTTCCCTTACTGTGGGTGGCGCCCATATGCCGAGGGTGGTTCAAACCCAGCCCCAGCTAAAAAACTGCAAAAAAAAAACTTACTGAACTGGTCTGATTACATTGAGAAGTGGTAATAATGGGCTTTTCTTTCTTCAGTTTTCGTTTCAGCTGGGAGGATGGGGAGCATCGCTGGCTGACAAGCTAGTCAGGTGAGAATGGATTCTAGATGGATACTTGAGTAGTTATTGATACAAAATGTCAGCTAAGGGCTGGGCATGGTGGCTCACTTCTGTAATCCTAGCACTCTGGGAGGCTGAGGTAGGTGGATTGCTTGAGCTCACAAGTTGGAGATGAGCCTGAACAAAAACAAGACCCCGTCTCTACTAAAAAACAGAGGCAAGAGGATTGTTTGAGCCCAAGTTGGGAGGTTGCTATAAGTGATGATGCCATGGTACTCTACCCAGGGCAACAGCTTGATTGAGACTGTCTTAAAAATAAAAACTATGGACTATGCCACCATGTGAAATCAAACACTAAAAGTTGTAGAAAATGTATTATGGGTTTTGGATCTAAATGTATTAAGAGTTTGGGATCTAAAAAATAAAACTGTTTACCATTTACAGAAGACAGATTATTTTTCTTTCTTTTTTTTTTTTTTTTGAGACAGAGTCCCACTCTTGTCACCCTGGATAGAGTGCCATGGCCTCATAGTTCACAGCAGCTTCAAACTTGGGGCTTGAGCCATCTCTTGCCTCAACCTCCTAAGTAGCTGGGGCTATAGGTGCCTGCCACTATGCCCAGCTAGTAACACATTCTTTTTTAGTTATAACGATCAATATGATTTAAACAGTCAGTGAGGTGTTCATATATATTCTTAACTCCCCAGTTGAGTTCATTTTGGATATTGACCCAATATTCTTCCTGTAGCAGAGTCCTGTGGGAAACCGGGAGGCCAGGGTAAGCTGGGTCCTGTCATAGGATGCTGAGGAGTTGGATGGCATCAAAGACGTCATCTCTACTCACTGCCAAAGGACCGGGGCACTTCAAGTCTACCTATCTTTTTTAGGATGTCTGTTTCAACTATCTGCACAGGCCTGAACTGATCCTAATTGCCATATTTAAGAGTAAGGATGTTGGCTCGGCGCCTGTGGCTCAAGTGGCTAAGGCGCCAGCCACGTACACCTAAGGTTACAGATTTGAATCCAGCCCAGGCCAGCCAAACAACAATGATGGCTGCAACCAAAAAATAGCCAGGCGTTGTGGTGGGTGCCTGTGGTCCCAGCTACTTGGGAGGCTAAGGCAGGAGACTTGCTTGAGCCCAGGAGTTGGAGGTTGCTGTGAGCTGTGATGCCACAGCACTCTACCCAGGGGGACAGCTTGAGGCTCTGTCTCAAAAAAAAAAAAAAAGAGTAAAGATGTTAAGAGACATCTTACTACAACTGTCCTCTTGTACTACATACACTGATTTTTTACTTTTTACTTTTTTGAGACAGTCTCACTATGTCACCCTTGGTAGAGTGCCTTGGTGTCACAGCTCACAACAACCTCAAACTCTTGGACTCAAGCAATTCTCTTGCCTCCCAAGTAGCTGGGACTATAGGCACCTGCCACAATGCCTGGCTGTTTTTTTTGTTGTAGTTTGGCAGGCATGGGCCAAGTTCAAACTTGCCAGCCCCGGTGTATGTGGCTGGCGCTCTAGCCCCTGAGCTATAGGCACCAAGCCTGCATACACTAATATTAATAAATTATTAAACAC
>CAUYQV010025240.1:0-63400 GCA_963574575.1 Galagoides demidoff | reverse complement strand
AGGCGCCCGCCACAACGCCTGGCCATTTTTTGGTTGCAGCTGTCATTGTTTTGTTTGGCAGGCCCGGGCTGGGGATTCGAACCCGCCACCTTAGGTGTACGTGGCTGGCGCCTTAGCCGATTGAGCCACAGGCGCCGAGCCGGTTTATCAAGTTTCTAGCCTTTATTCTAAAACGTGAACATGGAGATGTGAAAAGAGCTGATGTATCAAGGTAGTAAATTTACATGTGACTTTTGAAATTTTCTCTATAAAGTTAAAATGAAAGCCTGGTTCTAATTTGAACCAGTTGAATGAGGCACTTGCCACCACCTGGTGGCAGCGTATCTACATCAGAGACTGCATTTTGAAGAGTGTCATGCTCCTTCACTTTGGGGAGCCTACCTGTGAGCATGTGGGGTGCTGACTGGTAGTAGAGTGTCCCCCAGGGGTGTAGGCTCTACAGAGTGGCTGTGCTTCTGGGAGTTTCGTAAGGATAGTCGTCGGCTTGCTGGAGTGGGCTGTGAGGAAGTGGGCATGCAGGCTTAGTGTCGGGTGGGGATTGGGAAGAAGGGCAGGGCCAGGCTGGGTCCCAGGACAAAAGAGTACAGGACGGGGTCTTCATGAAACCTGCCATGCCACTGACAGAACCTACCACCCTCCAGGGGCCATGGGCTGTCTCCCTGGCAGAGGGGCTGCCTGAGTTGCAGCTGCTAGGGAGGGGGGTGCAGGTGGCATGAATTGGTGAGCTCTGGTAGATGGTGGGAACTGGGTTGCTGGTACACTGACCTCAACGTCGGGGGCAGGCACCAGCCCCTCCACCTCCCAGGGAGCTTCCTGTAGCACATCCAGGGGTGGCTCCCAGCCACTGTGGAACTTGGGCACGTAGAGGGGCACTTGCGGCTCCCGAGGCCACTCAGAGCTGGGGTGAGAGGTCCTGGGTGTCAGCCCTTCCCCCACCGTGCCTAGTCCCCCAGAACCCCCATCCTGCACACACACCACCCCCAGCGTCACTCGTCCTGCCTGCCGCACCGGGGCCGAGTCCAGGTGTCTCCCAGTGACTCCCACAGAGACATCTCCTTGGGGACCAGGTGGCCTCGCAGGAAGCCCACAGCATCTCGGGAAAGCAGGGGGCTGGAGACTGAGTGTGCAATGTCTGGGCCACCGCAGGTGTTAACGATCTGGAGCACAGGGGGTTTCAGCAGGGAGCTGGGTCCCGCGGGCCCCTCTGTTCACCCCCATCAACTCCACAGGCAGGGCCTTAGGAGGGACTCTGACCCCCAGGGGATGGAGGCACAGCCCAAGCCGGGCTGCCCAAGGTAAGCACCTGCTCCCCTCACCCTGAGCTGGGGGAGCCACTCTCAGGGCCTTGGCTGCCCACCCCCAGCCCCTGCTGTCCTAGCCCCAGATACCAGGTCTAGAGGCCCGAAGAGGAAGTGCACGAGCTCAGCTGCACTGGGGTTCTGGATGTGTTTCTGCAGCTTTGCCTGTGGGAGGGACCGAGGGAGCAGGTGATGGTGGGGGCGGCTGGGACCTACCCTGGGCCCAGCACAGTTGGGTTGGGCAGGGCGGGGCTGCTCACCAGCAGGTTGATGGCCAGCTTGATTTTCTGGAAACAGTCCACAAACTCGCCCTCAGAGGGGGGCCGTGCCCGCAGGGTGAGGACGCCCTCTGGCATGGAAGTAGAGGCAGCATGAGCCTAAAGGCCCTTCCCCTGTCTCCACCTGTTGTCCCATCTGACAACCCCCATCCATGACCGGGCTCCTCCCCACTCGAGGCTCCTTCCACACACTCCGCCCACATCGTTCTCCCACCCTCCACCTGCCCAGTGCACCTGCTGGCCCCTTCCTGCCCTTCTTCTTGCCCTTCTTCCGCTGGTTCAGCTGCTTGAAAGCTTCTGCTGCCTTCTGAAGCCGGGCCACGAACCACTCAATGTCGTCCAGGGCACAATTGAGGATTTGCTGGGGTCAGAGGGGGTCAGCGGTCAGCCTCAGACATTCCCCCCACCCCCATGGGGACAGCACACCCCAGTTAGAGGACAGTGTTGGGGCACACACCGTCTCTTTCTCTATCTTCTGAGCCAGCACGGCCCGCGGCTCCTCATCCAGCGACTCCTGGCGGCGGTGGCCTGAGGGGGACAGGGTGCTGCTCACCTGTGGCCCCCTGCATGGGGCCCCCGTGTGGTGTCCCCGCGAGCCCCTGCCTACCTGGCTCACTGAGTGGCACCGGTGCTGCTGGGCCCACGCGGTTCTTGGCTGAATCTCCACGGCGCTGGATGGGGACAGGGGCTGGGCCCTGGGGAGGGGGCAGGATGGACTGCCGCTGCCGGATCTTCTCTTGGTGGCCCCTGCAGGATGAGGGCTGCTCAGCCTGGCCACCTGACCCTCCTACCCACCTGGCGCCCATGTCCCTTCCCCTTCCCTCCCTTCCCCCCACCTGCCCTACTTCAGAGTCTGTGGCCGCATCTTCTTGCCCAGACGACAGTCAGCCAACGCGCTCTCGATGTCCTCGTGTACCAGTTCTGCCTGGGGGTGCTGGGGCATCAGGCAGACTCGGGGCAGGGTGGTCAGGGCCCCTCACCCCCACCTGTGACCCCTGGCCTCCACCTTGACCTGTCACCTCCACTTCATGGGCCCCCACCTCAGCCCCTCACCCCACCTGTGTGCCCCTCACTTCAACCTGTGTGCCCCTCACTCCAACCTGTGTGCCCCTCACCCCCACCTGTGTGCCCCTCACCTCCACCTCGTCGCAGTGGAAGAAGTGGACATCAGGCTTGCTTTGTTCCGAGTCCTGGCACACGAGCAGCAGCACGGAGGGGTATCGAAGCTGGTTCAGTACTGTTTGGCTGTGCTGCACTGTGGGCAGGGGGAAGTTCTCTAGCTCCTCCTATGGAAGGGAGGTCAGGACACGTCACCCAGCTGACAGTCACCGTGGGCCCTGGACTCGATGTGGGCTGGAGCCACATGCACGGGATGGATCATAGAGGTGGCTCCAAGAAATGGACACACCGCCATGGTTGTGGATGTGACTTGTGGCCCGGCATGTGGAGTTCTCACCAGACACAGATGTGCACATAACTCACAGGCACAAAAAAGGGCCACGATGAGACAGGCCTATGGCTCCAGTGAGGCCATGGCTGTAATGCACCTGGAGCAGACTTCTCAGATAGCCAGGGATAGGCCCCACAGACAAGGACATGGCCCTGGACACTCCTGAGCCACAAGTGAGTGGGCCTCACAGGTGTGCAGTGGAGCCAGTCCCAGGCTCCTCCTCTTTCCCTGTCCACTTCCCTGGGCCAGAATGATGGGCAATGAAGCTCCAACAGAGGCCCCCAGCCACAGGGCTGGCCACAGTGGCCCAGCAGGCACTGCCCCAGCCTCCCACGCCATGGGGGGCACCTGAGACTCAATGTCCAGCAGCCGCAGGGACTGGTCATTCACTTGCAGCAACATCTCCTGGGTCCAGATTTTCTCCTTGGAGCTCAGCTGCACCAGCTTCCGGATGGCGTCATCCACAGACACAATGGCCTCACTTTTGTCCATGATGAAGGTGGCCAAATGCTGGGGGTGGGCAGGTGGTCACTGCTGGGCAGAGCCCTCTGGGTGCCCAAGCTCAAGGGATCATAGCCCAGGGGGCCTGAGGGTCACAGCCTGCCCTCGGGGGTGTAAAGGGTACAGCCTGGGGGCCTGAGGGTTACAGCTGGCCCTGGGGTTATGAGTGGTACAGCCTGGGGGCCTGAGGGTCACAGCCTGTCCTGAGGAGTGTGAGGGGTACAGCCTGGGGGCCTGAAGGTCACAGGTGGCCCTGGAGGTATGAGGGCCATAGCCTGGGGGCCTGATGGTCACAGCCATCCCTGGAGGGTGTGAGGGTCACAGCTAGCCCTGTTGGGCTCTGAGGGGATACATTCCCACCTTGGGTGGGGGAGTCCCCATTCTGTCTTGGAGGACATTTGTAGGAGTCATGGTTATGTCCTGATAAACCCCTCAGAAAAATTTCCAGGCCAGATGCAGTGGCTCACACCTGTAATCCTAACATTCTGGGACACCCAGGTCAGAGAATTGCTTGAACTCAGGAATTCAAGATCAGCCTGAGCAAGAACAACATCCCGTCTCTACTAAAAATAGAAAAATTAGCTGGTGTGGCAGGTGCCTATAGTCCCAGCTACTCTGGAGGCTGAGACAGGAGGATTACTTGAACCCAGGAGTTTGAGGTTGCTATGAGCTATGATGCCATAGCATTCCAGCCTGGGTGAGACTGTATCTCAGAAAAAACGAAACCAAACCAAAACAAAACAAAACAAAAACACCTTTCAAAAAAAATTCCAAACTGCTTTATAGCCCTGGGCCTGCCGCCTGCCTACCCTGCTCAACTCAGGCTCCCCTGCTGTGCACTCACTGCCCTGTCTCCTGCTCATCCTCTTCCTTCTCAGGAATCACCTTCCTGGCCACCTGGCTACATCACCTGTCACCACATCCCTGACCTGCCCAACTTTCCTCTTATCTCATCCAGCATCCTGCTGCACTGCCTGAGGCCAGGGTTCTGGTCACCCAGGACAGTGCCTGGTATGCAGCGGGTTGCAGCTGGCGGATGCAGAGGAGAGCACACAGGCCTCCTCACCGCCCCAGATATCTGCCCAGACACGCACTGAGTGAAGCCCTGCAGTGAATAGCACTGGACAGCCGGATGAACACTAATGTAAACTCCAGGACAGGCAAAGATTTCAGTGCAAAACACCTGACAGGGGAGAGCTAGAATAAAAGATTGGATGATCACTGGTAATCTCAGCAAGGCCTTCTCAGCAAGGGTGCTTTTCTATGCAAGAAAGAAAATCCAGATGCTGAAAAGTAAAGACCAATGAATTTTGAGATAAAAATAATTGAAATTTTGGCATGGGAAAAAAATGCCACGTACAAAGGAAAAAAACCCACACCTGGGCTTGGCACCTGTAGCACAGTGATTACACTGCCAGCCACATACACTGAGGCTGGTGGGTTAGAACCCAGCCCAGGCCTGCTAAAGAGTAATGACAATTGCAACAAAAAAATAACTGGGCATTTTGGCCGGTGGCTGTAGTCCCAGCTACTTGGGAGGATAAAACAAGAAAATCGCTTAAGCCCAAGAGTTTGAGGGTTCTGTGAGCTGTGATGCCACAGCACTCTACCCAGAGTGATGTAGTGAGACTCTGTTTCAAACAAACAAACAAAAAAACTCACACTGAAAAAACTGAAAGTGGGAAAAACAGAGGTAAGAGATATTAAATTTCTTTCTTTCTTTTTTTTTTTTTTTTTTTTTTGAGACAGAGTCTTACTTTGTTGCTCTTGGTAGAGTGCCATGATGTCATAACTCACAGCAACCTCAAAGTCTTGGGCTCAAGTTATTCTCTTGTCTCCGCCTCCCACGTAGCTGGGACTACAGGTACCCACCACAATACCCAGCTATTTTTAGAGACAGAGTCTCACTTTTGCTCAGGCTGGTCTCAAACCTGGGAGCTCAGGCAATTCACCTGCGTTGGCCTCCCAGAGACTAATTTGCTTAATACAGAAAAAGACCAATATATATTACAATGATGGCTGTTTGTTAAAAGTTCTATTTTTATAATGTGGTAATTAAAAATACCAGCTGGTGGGTGGCACCTGTGGCTCAGTGAGGAGGGCGCTGGCCCCATATACCAAGGGTGGCTGGTTTGAACCCGGCCCTGGCCAAACTGCAACAACAACAACAACAACAACAAAATAGCCAGGCATTGTGGCGGGTACCTATAGTCCCAGCTACTCAGGAGGCTGAGACAAGAGAATGGCCTAAGCCCAAGAGCTGGAGGTTGCTGTGGGCTATGACGTTACAGGACTCTATAGAGGTCAACAAAATAAGACTCTGTCTCTTAAAAAAAAAAAGTACCAGATGGGCACAGTGGCTCACTCCTGTAATCCCTGCACTCTGGGAGGCTGAGAAGGGAGGATAGCTTGAGTGCAGGAGTTCAAGATCAACCTGAACAAGAGCAAGACCCTGTCTAAATTGAAAAATTAGCTGGGCATTGTGGTGGGCACCTGCAGTCTCAGCTACAAGGGAAGCTGAGGCAAGAGAATCACTTGGGCCCAAGAGTTTGAGGTTGCTGTGAGCTGTGACACCGTGGCACTCTACCGAGGGCTAGGGTGATAAAGTCAGACTCCATCTCAAAAAAAAAAAAAAGATACCAAGAATAAATGAATGAATACATAAATAAGCAAAAGATTAACACCTCATTAAAATTAAACAGAAAGTCTACAGAAAAGTAAACAGAAGTAACTTTAATATGGAAAAGTGTATGTAACTGAATTGAATAAAAGAACTGCCAGTTGATCCTTATTTGTATAGTGGTGAGTAAAGGAAAAAAAAGAATTGCAAATTGAAACTCTACTATTTTAGGAAATGAATTTTTTTTACCTGTTCTACTGACCAATACAAGAACTCCTGTGGGTTACACTTTCGGGGTTAAAAGATGGAGAAACGGGCATTATCTCATCTGGCACCCAGGCTCTCTTGGGAGTAGCTGGGGACACCTGTCGCCAAACACATACCTTCCCTCCCACTGCGAGGGCAGGACCCTCTCTGTGCATGTGGGGGACGTGGCCCAGGCTGTTCAGGGCAGAATGGTTTGTGACAATACGACGGGCCTGGCCTCCATGCCCGTCAACAGACTGGAGGATAGAGGATATGAGGGAGGAACACAGGACGGGTTGTGCAGCTGCTGATCTGTGTGTATGAGGCACAGTAAAACCTGAACCACACACTGTTAGTGAAGCACAGCCAGCCACACAAGACCATGGTGCTGGGCCACAAAACAAGCTTGGCTAAACAGAATATGAGAGTACGTTTTCTGACCCTAATGGAATTAAAGTATAAATCAATAATAGAAGATAACTAGAAATCTCCAAATATTTAGAAATAAAACAACGTACTTCTAAAATAGCACATGGGTTGACGATGAAGTCACGAGGAAAACTGGAAGCCATTCTAAACTGAATGATAAAAATATGCATATCAGAATGTGTGGGATACAACTGCAGCTGTGCTTTGAGGGGAATCTATAGCTTCCAGTGGAAACGTCAGAAAAGAAGGCAGACTTAAGGTCAATGATCTGTGCTTTCACCTTAAAAAGCTAGAGAAAGACTATCAAGATCCAACTAAGTGTAAGGACGGAGATGTGCTGGAAGGAGACCAGCACGTTAGTGAACAGATAATCAAAAGGAAAAATTCACAAGCCCAGAATTAGTCCTGAACAGATTAATACGATCGACAAACCCCCAGCAAGATGGATCAAGAAAAATACTAGAGAAAACACAAATTCTCAAAAACCAGAAGGAAAGAGGGAACATTACTGCAGATTTTACAGGCACGAGAGAGAATGACCAAACCCTTCTGATGAAGAAAAGCCTGTGTGCAGCCTTCACAGCTAAATATCTAAGGAAAAAGTAGCAAGCTTCCACAAGCTCTTTCTAAAAACAGAAAAGCAAGAAAAGACTTTACCTGTTTTATAAGGCCAGCATAACCCTGACACCGAAACCTGCCAAGGGCGTTACAAGAAAAGAAAATTAAAGGCTGGGCATTGTGGCGGGTGCCTGTAGTCCCAGCTACTTGGGAGGCTGAGGCAAGAGAATTGCTTAAGCCCAAGAGTTTGAGGTTGCTGTGAGCTATGACGCTACAGCACTCTACCCAGGGTGACATAGTGAGACTCTGTCTTTAAAAAAAAAAAAAAGACCAATATCTCTAATGAACAACTATGCAAAAAGTTCTTAACAAAATATTAGCAAATCAGTACATCAATACATACAAAGGGGTGGCACCTGTGGCTCAGTGAGTAGAGCGCCGGCCCCATATACCAGGGGTGGTGGGTTCAAACACAGCTGCGGCCAAACTGCAACAAAAAAATAGCCAGCCATTGTGGCAGGCGCCAGTAATCCCAGCTACTTGGGAGGCTGAGGCAAGAGAATCGCCTAAGCCCAAGAGCTGGAGGTTCCTGTGAGCTGTGACACCACAGCACTCTACTAGAGATGGCAAAGTGAGACTCTGTCTCTAAAAAAAAAAAAAAAAATTACAAAGGATGATACACATGAATAAGTGAGGATTATCCCAGAAATGCAAAGTTGATTCAGTATTAAAAAAAAACAAACAGTAGGGCGGCACCTGTGGCTCAAAAGAGTAGGGTGCTGGCCCCATATACCAGAGGTGGTGGGTTCAAACCCAGCCCTGGCAAAAAAAAAAAAAATCAGTCAGTATGACCTACAAAATTAACAGCAATGAATAAACCTCAATAGATTCAGAAAAAGCACTTGATAAAATTCAATACCTTTTGAGATAAAAACCTTGCAGCAAGGTGGCACCTGTGGCTCAAGGAGTAGGGCACCGGCCCCATATACTGGGGGTGGCGGGTTCCAACCCAGCCCTGGGCTAAAACTGCAAACCCCCCCCCCCAAAACAAAAAAACCTTTCAGCAAAGAGTGGGAGGGAACTTCCTTGCTCTTGTAAAGAACATCTAGGAGACACGCCGCCCACAGACTACTGAATGCTTCAAGATTGGACACAAGCAGGGGATATCCATTCTCTTTACTGTCAGTCAGCTTTGTACCTGTGGTCCTAGCTAGGGTGGTAAGGCCAGAAAATAGGTGTAAAAGTAAGAAATAAAGAACTGTCTGCATTCTCAGACATCATGATTAGATATGTAGAAAATCCAATCTGTCTACAAGTAAATCACTACAAGTTAGTACCATCAATAAGGTCTTTGGGCACTTGACCATCATACAAAAATTCAATTGTTTTTGCTAGCAACAGACAATGGGAAAATGAAATTTAAAAAACAATAAAATAATGCAATTTACAACAGCATAAAAAATCACATGTTTAAGGAATAAAGTAAAAGAAGATAGTGATACTTCTATAATGAAAACCACAAAATCTGTTGAAAAAAATTAAAGAAGACCTAGTAACCAGAGACATACCACCTTCATGGATGGGAAGGCTTGCTATTATTAGGATGTTAATGCTCCTTAAACTGATTCACAGATTTGACTCAATGCCAATCACAATTCTAGCAGGAGCTAGAGGTGGTGAGCATGCACCTATAATCCCAGCACTTTGGGAGGCTGAGGCAGGAGAATCCATTGAGGTTAGGAGTTCAAGATTATCTTGAGCAACAAAGTGAGACTCTGTCTTTATGAAATACAGAAAAATTAGCTGGGCACAGTGGCACACACCCGTAGTCCCAGCTACTTGGGAGGCAGAGGCAGGAGGACTGCTTGAGCCCATAAATTTGGGGTTGCAGTGGGTTGTGTTGATGCCACTGCACTTCAGTCTGGACAGCAAGCAATACTCTATCTCAAAAAAAAAAAAAAAATCCCAAAACAGGCTCGGCGCCTGTAGCACAGTGGTTACCGTGCCAGCCACATACACTGAAGGTGGCAGGTTCGAACCCACTCGGGCCAGCTAAAACAACAACGGCAACTGCCACAAAAAAATAGCCAGGCGTTGTGGTGGGCGCCTGTAGTCCCAGCTACTTGGGAGGCTGAGGCAAGAGAATCACTGCAGCCCAAGAGTTTGAAATTGCTATGAGCTGCGATGCCATAGCACTCTACTAAGAGCAACATAGTGAGACTCTTATCTCAAAAAAAAAGAAAAAAAAATCCTCAAACAAACAAAAGAAATAGGAAGAAATCTCCAGAGCCTTGATCAGGCAAGAACATTTTAGGAGACCAAAACCCATAAAAGAATAATAATAATAAAAAAAAGTGGGGAGTGGCACCTGTGGCTCAAAGGAGTAGGGTACCTGCCCCATATGCTGGAGGTGGTGGGTTCAAACCTGACCCCGGTCAAAAAAAAAAAAGTAGGTAAGATTGGATATCATTTACACATTTCTGCTTGTCAAAAGACAGTCATCAAATGAGTGTGGGGACTCACACCTGTAATCCCAGCACTCTGAGAGGCCAGGCCAGGGAGGGTAGATTCCTTAAGCTCAGGAGTTCAAGATCAGCCTGAGTAAGAGTGACACCATCTCTACTAAAAATAGAAAACTAGTCAGGTGGAAGGCATCTGTAGTCCCAGCTACTTGATGGGTAGAGGTGGGAGGAGGCAGGAGGATCGCTTGAGCCCAGGAGTTTGAGTTTGCTGTGAGTTATGACATCACAGCACTCTACCCAGCATACAGAGTGAGACTCTGTCTCAAAAAAAAAGTTACGGAGGTGATGTGACCAGCTACATACTGAGAGAATATACTGCCAACTCACACACCCAGCTCTCCCCATCAGTGAGGACCATAGCCCTATGGGTGTGCAGGGAGACAGGCCTTACTGGACACAGCCCTGGAGAGGGGCTGTGTGTCCTGCGCGACTGAGGGGCCTTATTCCATGTGATGTCTTTTTAAAATAGGCTGATGAAGGAGAAGAACAAGGACCCGTACAATTTTATTTACGGGATATACTTCAAAAGACAAAACTGTGGTGATGGAAGACAGATATCATTGCTGGAGGTTGTTGGGCTGGGGACCTGCACCCACAAAAGGACTTACAAAGGAGTATGGGGTGATGAGGCTAACTGTAGCCCCACACATCAACTTTGTTATCTGATAATCCAGACAGAAGTAAACAAGCGGGCTCCAGTGGTCCCCCTGATAAGGGTGGGGTGACCTTGCCCTCGCTTGGCTGGAGGGACGTCGCCCAGATTCTCAACCTCTGTCTGGGCCTCAGTTTCCTCCTCTGGGAGGGGCAGGAAGGCCCCACCCTCTCCTTTACCCTTGTTGGTCATTGGGCAGCAGGAAAAGCTCCCCTGGCCATGGGCCTTTCACAATAGCCTGGCTGAGCCAAGCCAGCTTGGACCAAAGTCCAAGGGCTAAGAGGTCTGAGGCGGCTCCTCTCCAAGGAGGGCAAAGTCTCACCTTGAACAAGGCTCCAGATCTGCTTGGAAAGAAGGGGCCAAAGCTGACCCATGCACCCTCCACTCCCTGCCCTTGGACACTGAGCTGGCAGCAGTCACCACTGCTCAGGCTGGCCGGGAGGGCCCTGGTCACCAAACAGCCCAATTCAAAAGCCTTAGGGAGTCCGTGTGTTCTCGGGACCTACTCTATAGAGAAACTGGGGCTCAAAGAACAGTGCCTTGCTCACCTTTGCAGTGTGCACCCTGGGTGAAGTGGGAGAAGTGATTGGGACCAGGAGCACAGCAGGCCACAGCGGGCCTGGCAGTGGCAGGTGGCCTCCCCACTCAGGGCCTACACTACAGGCTCCCCTTGCCTCCCCCTTTCTCATCCTGTGGGAAGCCAGCCAGCTCCCAGGCCAGGAAGGTCTTGCTTCTTTTTATTTAAGAGACAGGCTGTCCTTCACCCCTGCTGCCCAGGGCACTGCAGACTGGGACTCCTGGGTTCCAGTGATCCTCCCACCTTGGCCTCTAGAGTAGCTGGGACCATAGGCGCCACCCTGGCTGGCTTGGAAGGTCATTTTAAAAATCTATTGCTGAGTTCTATGTGGAAATTAAAACTGACCTAGAGAGGAAACCCTCCCAAGCTGGCAGCTGGTCCAGTGAGGGCAGGTGACCAAGTCCAGCTTCTCACAATTCGCCCTCCAAGGCCCCCTGTGCAGTGCTCAACAAAGGGCGTCTTTGTTTCACCTCTGTTTTCTAATCCAGTTCCCTGTTTTGGGGCCAGTATGACAATTTCCTTCCCACTAGCCCTTCCCATCCTAGCTGTGTGGCTGTGGGCACTGGGATGTACTCCCAGCACGCCCTAGGCAGGACTCCCTACAGCCCCCAGACCTGAGCTCCCAGGATTAGAAGGGGCTATCCCCACCCCCTGTGCCAGGATAGGCATGGGGCCAGTCCCAGACTCTGGCTCCCTTCTGGCCCCTGTAGATTAGAACCTGGACTCAACACTCTCCTCAGGGTCAGTGCTCTAGGATTTTGGAGCAGGGAGGATAGGGCTGTGGTGTGAAGGGGGTGCCCCTGGGGTGGGCCTCACCTGGACGTGGTACTGGGAGGTCTCGTTCATGATGACATTGGAGTTGGAATACTTCTTCCTCTGCTCTGAACGGGAGGTGCCAGTCAATCACCCCCAGAGGGTGGGACTCACGAGGTGGAGCCAGGGGTAAAACTTGGTGAGGCCCCTCCTGGGCATAGTGAGAGTCTGCAGGAAGCCCTTTCCCTCCTCCCAGGATGGCCCCCTGGGCAAAGGACCCAAGCTCAGAGAGGGTCAGGGGTTTGCTTAGGTGATGAGGCAGCCTGTGACAGGGATGTCCATCCCAGAGGGTTGGGGGCCAGAGGCTTCCACCTTCCAAAGGGAGGGCCCTGGGCCAGAGTGTCTTCCCACCCCACAAACTGCCAGCTAAAATCTCCCCAGCCCTCACAAGGCTTCTTCTTTCCAGCCCGGGTGCCCAAAGCACCAATGAGGGGAGTGGTCCAGGCTGGGGGCAGTCCTAGGAGGAGTGTCAGGGAGTACAGAACTGGGTGGAGGGGCTGGCCAGGCTCCTCTCTCCTGGAACAGACACCTGGCAGCTGGGTCAGCCTGAGCCCCCGCCCCCCTCTGCGATCGGGTTGCTGCAAGGAGGGTGATGAATCAATATTGATGCTCCCTGAATTATTAGTAAAGGCCTCTCCCCTTACCAGTGTGGGGGAGGGGATGCAGTGGCCAGGAGTTTGGGGAAGGACCTATGAAGCTGTAGGTGGATGTGGGCCCAGAGACCTCTGGGCACCTAGGGCTGCCTGGGTCTCCCACCAGCCGAGCTACCCGATCAGGGCTTGGCACGGCCTTGGGAATGGGGGTGCTGTTCTTCTCCACCAGAGCGGTGGGCCCTCTCCCCTGTTATATCCAGCCTGTCTGCAAACCTTACTCACCAAACAGGTCCTTGGGGCTCATCTTGGCCACACCGTCCGACCGGCCCAGGCTCCCACTGTGGAGGAGTGCCGGTGAGGGTGGAGCTCATGCCACACCTCTCCCTGGGGACTGCTAGAGGGGTGAGGGGTGGGCAGGGGGACTCACTTGGCAGCACCCGGGCAGCAGCTTACAGACCCCAACTGGTTCATGGTGTCCTTGGTGGTGGTAGTCAGCACCTGGGTGGACACAGGTGGTGAGCTGACACTTCTTCCAGGCCTTGCCTGTGGCCTGGCTACTCCCAGGGCAGGGCTTGGGCCTCCTCCCTTTGCCCCAGATCCAGGGGCCAGAGCCTGACTGGCCTGGCCTGGGGAGAGGTTCCTCAGGGAGCTGAGACCCCTGTCCTATGCCCCATGTCCAGCTGGCAGTCCCTGAAGTCCCATCTTGCCCCCGACCCTTGGCCTTCCACAGGGCACCTCCTGAGGCTGTCTGAGGGCATCTGAAGAGGGGTTTGGGGGAGAAAGAGCATGTTCAAAGGCCTGAAGGTGGTGGTACAGGAGGATGACAGGAGAGCCCCAGGATGGCACCGGGTCCAGGGGAGCCTAGCCTCCAGCCCACCCTAAAGCCCACCCTGCAAAGGGCTCTGGCACAGGCGTGTGGGTACGCCCCCCCCCTGCATGTCAACTCTGTCTAGCCCCAGCAAAGAGGCTGGCCCCTGGCTCTCTCCCAGCCCAGGAGGCCTAGTCAGGAAGAGGCTATGTGGGCAAGCATCCTGGGTCCCCAGAGGGCAGTTTGGGGGGCAGTGTCTCCTGACCTCAAGGGAGGGTTTGGCAAGGTGGCCCAGAGAAGGACACTTGGTGGCAGGGGGTGGGTTGAGGGAAGTATGGAGAGTGTGGGTATGGGTCAGAGGCATCTCCCTGAGGCTAGAGCTTGGCCTAGAGGCACTGGTACTGGTATGACCACCTCCCTGGCAGACCCTGGATGACCACCATCTTATAAGGCCTCTCCAGGGGCAGAGTCCCAGATCCTGTCTCTGGGTCCAACCCTGACCTCTCCCCAAATGCATTTTGGGAAACTAAGACTTGGCTGCTGGAGCAGCCCCCATATTCCTAGACTGCTATCCTTCAGTGGCTCTGTGGCCAGCTTCCACGGGAAGGCACTGAGGTCCAGATCCATACCATCCACCTCCTGCCAGGCATGGTCAGAGGCCATTCCCCTGTGGCTTCAGAGTCTGGGTCTGCCAGGGGTATTGGGCTGAGGGAGCACCTCTGGAGGTGTGGAGGTCCAGGGGCCCAAGGGGCATTCCTTGGCTTGGCTGTTGCTGCCTGCCCCTTCGAATGCCACCGAGGGTCCTGGCTCGCCAGCAAGGACTTGGCCAGATTCCTCTGTCCATCTCTCCGTGGAGAATGTCCGGAATGTTTGTGACCCCAGTGAGTGAACCTGAGTGTTTGCTAATGGGATTCCAGGCAGGCCCAACAGAGGGTACAGGCATGTGTGTCCAGCGCACGCGCACCTGGACCTGTGGGCACACGCAGACACATGCAGGCTGTGACATGCAACCCCTCCCCTTGGGGACCTCTAGGAGCTGGGAATGCCTGGGCCTTCAGCTCACCCGGGGAGCGGGTGCTGGCACCTGGGAAGGGGCCACCTCCAGGCCTGTAGGGGCCTCAGCCAATGGGGGGCTTCTTCAGCTGACTGGGCAGAAAGCCATGTGAGCCAGTGGGGTGGGGCTAGGCCCTGGGGGCCCTGGGGGCCCTGGGGCCCAAGCTGCACTTTGGTTTGCTATGACCATTTTCCGGGTGTGAGGGGAGGCCCACACAGGTGCCCGGTCAGTCAGGTCCAGGAGGGGTGGCCCCAGCAGGGCAGAAAGGGCCAAGTTCAAGTTCCAGCTGCATACCATAAGTGACCTTGGGGGGAGCTGAGTCACTGGGACTCCTGGCTGCCCTCATTGGAGCTGGGTAGGGCACCTGAACGGGGACCCCCCTCAGGCCCTGGGTGTGACCTGGTCTGGCTGTTATGGTTGAGGGTGGGAGGAACCTGGGAAAATGTGGGTGGGGAGGATGGCATACTGGGGGAGGCGGGGGCAGGCAGAGAAGACCAGGAGGAGCACCGGGCCCACAGGGCCTGGGTAGGTAGCAGGGCCCCGTCTCCCTGCACACAGGGGTGGCGGGGAGGTTAGAGAAGCAAGGGGAGACCTGCCTTCAGGGACACCCCCATGCAAAGGGGTTGCCCCAGGCCAGCCTGGCCCAGGGACCAGGAACCTGAGGGGCTGTGGGCTGGATGCCCCCACACCTGGCCCTGCCGCTCCACCCTCACCCTCCCCTCCCTCTGAAACTCCCACGCCCCAGCCTTGACCTGGAGACCAACCCCAGTCGGGGTTCTTCCCTGGGGATGGATTTCCTCCTAGGTGAACACCCAGGAAGTGCCTCCTGACAGCTGACTACAGGGTCAGCTTGCCTTGCTCACCTCCAGGGTCAGGCTCTCAAGGAGGGCCCAGCCCACCTGCAGGAGCCAGGGAATCCTGTCACCTCCACTGTGGGATGGAGGGATTCTCCCCATTGAGCCTGAAGGCTGGGAGGAGGCAGACTGGGGTTGAGTGATTCACACACTGGCTTGAAAACACCCCCTCACACGGCCACCCCCAGGACCGACGAGGCAGGCCAGGCCGGGGCCAGATGGCCTTTGAGCCATGAGCCCTGGGAAGGCCTAGGCTGGCTCAGCCTCCTCCCCGCTGCGTCCCCTGCCCCTTGCCCCTTAAGCCCTGGCTGCCCTGCACCCAGCCTCAGAATTGTGGACCAGAGTCCGGCGTCCCATTGCCACCGCGTAAACTGAAGCCCGGGCGGGCGAGCTCCTCGCGTCCGCTCCTCGGCCGCGGCGCTCACCTGTCCTCGGCGGCCTGCGCCCCGTGCCGCGGCCCGTCCCTTCGGCGGTCGTCCGCGACCGTCTGTGCGCCTCAGCCGCAGCGCCTGGTCTCCCACAGGCAGGAGGGACGCGCGGGAACTAGCTGCCCAGCGGGGGCCGGGCCAGGATGGCCGGGGCGGGGCAGGGTGAGGAGGAACCTGAGCGGCAGGTTGCACAGTCACTCGAGAGTGGGGTGGAGGGGGCAGAGAGGGCGGGGGCAGGAACGACCCAGGCGCCCCGCCCCCGCGGGCCCAGGCCCACTTCGCCCCACCCTGCCCTCACCAGGGCTCCACCCTCCCAGTGTTCCACCCTCCCAGTGTTCCCCACAGTCTCCAATTCTCACTTGGTGGGCTCGTCGCAGGTCCCATCCCTAGGACTCAGACACCTGAGCATGGCAGAAGGCCTCCCTTGCTGCCTCCCAACAGCCGCAGGGGTCTGGGCCTGCTGGGGTCTGGGCCTGCCGGCCTGCTGGGGCAGCTCCAGGATGGCTAAGCCTCGCCCCTGCCTGGTGTCCTTTAAGCCTCAGGTGCTGGTCTCTGAAGGGGGACAGTGGCTTCAGTCTGTGAGTGGTATTGGCCACCAGAAACCCATGAAACTGAGCTCCCTCCTGCACCATCTTGGGGCTCCTAGAATCTCTTTGTTCAGCCCAGCACACCCCGAGGGGTGAGGGTGTCTGGTGGGAGGGTGGGGACACCTGTGGCCCAGGCTGTCCTTTCATGCCCTTTTAGGACACTCTTGTTGCAGCATCCCCTGGTCAGGCCCAGACCCCAACCTCCACCTTCGGAAGGGCAACTGGTCTGGTCTCCTTTTCCTGCCTGGCTCCTAGGACAGCCTTGCCCTCCCTGTTGTGGTAACCACTCAGAACCAACGTGCAGCAGATATGGCAATACTACTGCCTGGTGGGCAGAGGGGTCCTGGGCCCTGGCTGTGTTGGGGCACCCCAGGTGCCCACAGAGACCCAACGGCCCTGGCTATTGTTCCTTGGGTGGGGACAGTGGAAACCGGTGCTGCACATAGGCAAGGTCCCAGGCTGTGGTCCCAGCAGGGCAGGGCTGAATGTTTGCCTGGGTTGGCACACAGCACTTCCTGGGGCACCACTCCAGAGGGCTGCCTTCCCTGAACTCTGGAGGAGCACAGCAGGTGAGCCTGGTAGTGGCAGGAAGTGGCCTGCACCTCCAGATGGTGCCTGCCTGAGCCTGGACAAGGCCTGGCTTCCTGGTTTGCAGCCATCGGGGCTGATCTCACAGAACTGCTGTGACCCTGCTCCATGCAGAGCTCTGTTGTGCATTGTGCACTAGGGCAGGAGGTGCGCACACCTGGGCCCTCAGCTTTCCTGAAGGTGGAGCTGTGGATGGCAGAGTGGGAGGCACACATGGCAGGGAGTGGTTGGGGGCATCTGTGACCCTGAAATCCACCCTGCCAGTCATGTCTTGAGTGTGGAGCCTGTCCTCCAGGAAGCATATAGTCACAGATGGCCACTGGGTCTACTCCAAGCCACCTGTCCCCTATAAACAAGTGACCATGGCCTCTGCAGCCAGTGAGACTGGGGGTGTCAAGGGCAAGCAGCCCAGACCCATTAACCCCAAAGGCAACAGATCTCCTCCAGCTGGCAAAGGCCTGCCCTGCTTATAGGATCAGAGAGCTTAGTCCTTCCTGTTCTCTGAGAGTCTGGGCAGTGAGTACCCAGGGCTAAAGAGACACTGGTGCTGAAGGTGGCATGTGGGGCCAAATGGGCATAGGTGGCAGGAAAGCAGGCCCTTGAGGTCACCCTGTTGTTCACTGTGGTGTGTGGGGGCCACAGGCCAAGTCAAAGGCAGTCATCCCAGAAACAGTCCTGTGCTCCCAGTGCTCCTCAAAGACTGGCAGGGATGGCTGTCAAGGGTGCAGCTTCTGTAGCCTCCCCTGGCAGAGGTGGGCTCCAGTGGAGGCCTGGGATGGCCTGGCAGCCTCCTGCCCTCAGGAGGACAGTGAGGCCCAGACAGGGCTTGAGCAGCCAGTAGGGTGTGGGGTGTGCTTTTCTGTATTGAGGGACAACCCTGTGGGAAGCAGCTGGCTGTAATTAGGAGAAATTCAAGGCGGTACAAACATTTATTTTCAAACATGGTGATGAGACAACATCTAGACATTTGAACATAATGTTATTCCAAACACAAAATGAACAAAAACACATGAAAGGAAACTACTATAAAGTAACCTTACTTTTTAAAGAGAATTTACCTTAAATCTGGGAATTGGAAAGCAGTCACAGAGAATTCATGCAGCAGTAAGCACAAATGCTGTAGACCACAGAAATTCATGCAGAAGTGTTCTCTGCCTTCCTGCCCTCACCCCTTCAGAATCCCCAAGAGAAATGGAGTATGGCTGAGGTGAAAAAATACCCCCCAAACACCAGAGTTGCCTAGCTTGTTTGCATTTATTTTTTTGAGACACAGTCTCACTTAGTTGCTCTGGTAGAGTGCTGTGGCATCACAGCTCGCAACAACTTCAAACTCCTGGGCTCAAGTGATCCTCTTGCCTCATCCTCCCAAGTAGCTGGGAGTATAGGTGTCTGCCACGATGCCTAATTTTAGACACAGGGTTTAGCTCTGGCTCAGGCTGGTTTTGAACCTGTGAGCTCAGGCAATCCGCCTGCCTTGGCCTCTCAGAGTACTAAGATTACAGGGGTGAGCCACTGCACCTGGCCCACTTATTTTCTTTTGGAAACCAGGGGGCCAGGTTCCACCCAGGCCTGAGCTGCAGCCCCTCTGGGGAAATCCCACATAGGGCCTGGCCTTAGAGCAAACTATCTTCTCAGAGTAGCAAAGAGAAGGCCCTGGAAGCCCTTTCTGAAGGTCTCTATACTTCCTCTTGGCCTTGGGGCCAGTGATGTCCCAGCTGCTGAAAGCAGACCCCTGTCTGGCAGGTATACTGGGTTTGCCTTGGCAGCTGTCCAGGACAACCCCTGAGCCCTCTCTGCCTCTACTCCTGACATGTGGGCCCCTAGCAGCTTGTTCTGCCCTGATTCCTGCCCCCATCCCTGACAAAATCCATATGTGAACTTACCAAAATCACCTATCAGTAGGGAAAATACCCTGCTCATTCAGCAAGGGGGGAGGGGCACAGAGAGGCGATGACAGCTGGAGGTCTCCTGCAGGGTTGTCCCTGGAGCCTGAGTCTATCTGACAAAGGCAGCGATGGCGACCACCTGCAGCATGGCCTCCAAGCTGTGGAGCACCAGGAGCACAGCGCTGAGAGCCAAGTCTACCCATAGCACCAGGGTCTGCCAGAGCAGGAAGTAGGCAGAGAGGAGGGCAGTGCCCATAGTGAGAGCCAGGCTGGCAGCCAATGGACCCTCGGCCTCTGTCAGGTTTCCCTTGGTACCTGCAGAGGAAAGTAATGAGTGAGAGGGGGCTGCAGGACACTCCTGGAGACCCACTGCCCACAGCTGCCAGTGAGGGCTGCTGCTCAGGACCCATCTGAGCTCACTGGCCCACACTGCGCCAGGGCCTGAGGATTCCAGGGAAACAACTCAGAAGTGGCAGAAAGCAAAAAGAAGCAAAAAGCACAGCAGGGTGCATGTCCCTTCCATGGGAGGCAACCACTTCAGCTGCATGCCCCTGCGGGCCTCAGTCTCTGGCATTGCTATGGAGGCTGGGGAGAGTTTGGGTTCTTTTTTTTTTTTTTTTTTTTTTTTTGCAGTTTTTGGCCAGGGTTGGGTTTGAACCCACCACCTCTGGCATATGGGGCCGGCGCCCTCCTCCTTGAGCCACAGGTGCAGCCAGAGAGTTTGGGTTCTAAAATCCAGGTACATCTGCCCCCTTTGCTTAATTCCAAGTGGAACGGAAGGAATTTTATTCAAAGCTACTGAAAATATTTTACTCTGGGCTAAGGCCAATTCTGGAAAATTTCATAAATTCTTATAAAAAATAAAACTGCATATTTAACAAATGGGTCAGTCACCAGCTGACCCCAGGTGCCTTAGAGCCTGGGGACCCCTAGGGACTGGCCAACTGCCCCATGCTTCTAATCTCTCAGCAATGCCACCTCTGGGGCTATGAAGTTCTACCACCTGGTTCTACCACCTCCGTAGGAACACCCTCCACAAGATGGACAGCTGAGCAAAGCTATATATACCCACCTAGTGAAGCCTATGTCTGGTGACAAGAGAAAGGCAGGACCCAGCTTCCCTATGTGCCTCAGTTTCCTTGCAGCACAACGGGTATCATGGGTGTGTGTGCACTGAGGGCCTTAGACCATAGCCCTGCAGATGTAAAGTGCCTCAGGAGTGCCAGCTGTCTGGCCATGATACACAGATGTGCTGTGTATTGTGACCGGGGTCCAGATGGGCAGAGGCCAGGGCTGAAAGCCCCAGATCATGCTGGTTATAGTGGTGAGCTCTGGGAAGGAGGAATTTCCCAGGCTTACCTCTGTATCCATGTCTTTTTTTTTTTTTGAGACGGAGCCTTAAGCTATCCCCCTGGGTAGAGTGCCATGGCATCACAGCTCATAGCAACCTCCGACTCCTGGGCTCAAGTGAGTCTCCTGCCTCCGCCTCCCAAGTAGCTGGGACCACAGGCGCCCACCACAACGCCTGGCCATTTTTTGGTTGCAACCATCATTGTTGTTTGGCAGGCCCAGGCTGGGGATTCGAACCCGCCACCTTAGGTGTACGTGGCTGGCGCCTTAGCCGATTGAGCCACAGGCGCCGAGCCTGTATCCATGTCTTGTATGAGCTTACCAAAGAACAAGCAATGTGTTTAAGGACAGGGGAGATGGGGCACTAGAAGTGGTTGCAGGTTTGGGGCCCCTGGGTCCCCCAGAGCAGGACTGGGGACACTGAGCAGCTTCCCTAACCCTTCAGGCTCCCCTGCCCTGGTGGGGACCTGACAGAAACCTCTATCTTTCTCCTCAGATGGCTGAGGCCAACGGGAAAGAAAGGGGGTGCAAATGAGCATTCTGGGGCTCCGGTCCTGCTGGGCAGCCTGGGTTCTGGCACCCTGCAGTGCTGCTACCCAGTGCTCCCACAGGACATAGGTCCAGATGCAAAGTGTTTCTCCCTGCAATGCCACAAGTGTTATCTGCCTCTTGGACAAGCTTCCGAATAAAGGATTAATACTTAATGGCATTGTAAAGCGAGCCTACAAAGCAATCGGTTAAGCAATTTGGATAAAAATGTCTCCAAGAGTCATATTATAAAATGACTAATGTTAAAGGTTCAGAATGTTTTAGATAGTAACTATGTTATCACAAGTACTTTATGGTTTTCATGGTCAACTCACCCAAGTATAACCGAATTCCTTCCAAAATCCCCATCACAAATAGCAGGGTCAGGTCGAGAGCCAGGTAGGCAGAAGGGTAGCTGAACACCTGGCCTGCTGGGCAAGAAACACATAGGAACACGGTTACCCGCACAGCCACAACAACCCCTCCCATTGCCTTTAGTTCATGACTTACTTTTATATACAATTATCAGGAGTGTAGCCAGGAAATAAAGGGCGTAGTACATTCCACTGAGACAAAACAGCATTTGAAGAGGAACCGAAGAGAGCTGGTCACCGGTTAAGGGTTTTCAAGCCCAAGACACTCAGGAGTACCTCCCACATGGCTGAGGAGAGGGGCAGGCTGGTTCTGCCATCTGTTCTGTGGCTACAAACCCTAAGGACTGTCTTAGGCTCTGGCAGATGGGCACCCATGGTGGCCATGGAGACCCAGCCAGTGGCTCCCTGCCTGTCTGAGGCTTCTGTTCTGTGCTTGCTCCCAGTGTGGGCCCACTATCAGCCAGGGCAACAGTGGATTTGAGCACTGCAACTCCAGTCCCCGTGGACTACAGGCTGGGCTGGCCAGAGGACGGTTGGCCTGGTTATAAGGTAGAGAAAGAAAAGGACTTTTTTCGTATTCTTCAGAGGAAACCTACTTTTCTGCCAGGCACACAAACATTCACCAGCAACTTTCTAGCCTTGGTACCCTGCATACTCTTCTGTGCTAAAACCAGTCTGTAGTCATTCAAAGTGAAGGGCCGTCATCTTTCTGCCACTGGCTTGGGTAGAGGCAGTGACAGTTCCCCTGGGGGTGCTGGGCAGTCTGCCGAGCTCAGCTGATCTGGCAGTCTCCTGGAAGGGGTCTGAGCAGGTGGTGATAGAGACAGCATTCCCCATTCAGAGGAAGTTAATTAACTCTAAATCTCTCAGGGAACACCTCATCTTGGGTGCTGTGTTGGAGAGGGGATGCAGCAGCAGGATACCACTGTGGTGGAGCCTCTCCCTGGAAGAGAAAGAGCAGTCAGGAAGGCCCAAATCCCAACAGGATACGTTCCTGGGCCTGGCCCAACACTGGTGGGGACTATCAGCTTCATTACCCTTTGATCTCATCTTTATAGAAAGGGAGTGTTTACTGTGGGCCTACATCCCTTTAAGGAGGATGTGGCGCTCACTGACTCTCAGAATGTTCACTTGCAGGCAGAGATGCCGTGACAAGAAATCTCAACCTTGCCAAGGCCAGACCAACAGGCCAGGTGAGACCCACGCCTCTCTCAGGACTACCCCAAATCTGCACAAATAGTAGCTTTCCTCACCCTCTGTGGTTTCTGCGTATTTGCCACACATGCAAAATTAAATGAAAACTTTTTCTGGTTCGGGTTATAATATCACAATTGATAATAGACAAAATTCCTTTGATTTTACTCATTGTCCCAAATAGTCATGAGAAAATAACAATTTTCCTTTTTTTTGTTTTTGAAACAGAGTCTCACCCCTTTGCTTTGGGTGGAGTGCCAAGGTGTCATTATAACTCACAGCAACCTCAAACTATTAGGCTCAAGTGAACCTCTTGCATCAGTTTCCTGACTAGCTGGGACTACAGGTGCCCGCCACAACACCCAGCTAATTTTAGAAATGGGTTAACACTCAGGCTGGTATTGAACTCCTGAGCTCAAGCAATCATTCCACCTCGGCCTCTCAGATGCTGGGATTTATAGTCATGAGCCACAGTACCCGACTTTCAAAAATAAGAATTTTCTAACCCAGTAATCCAATCTTCTGTTGTGTTATCTCTGGATAACAACCTCCTCCCACCCCCACTACAGGTTATCAGTTTTCCCCAATCCTGGAGTGTGCAAAACCTCCTTCTTCATATCTCCCACTGACTGCTCCTTGGATGGAATGTGGTGGGTCAGATCACCTGTCTGAAAAGAGCTTCATGATAGCTGTGCACCTATGATATGCACACATCTCTATGTGCATAAATACACCAATATAAATTTAGATTTTGTCAAAAACCCCTCATAAAAGGAATATATTGCCAGGTAGCCAGCAGGATAGTGGCCTGAACAAGCCTCTCTTTTCCTTTCTCTCTTCAGTTCCAGGGAAGGCAGGAAAGAAACTCCCAGGCTTGGTGAGTTTTTGTGGGTGATCCCATGACTTCTCTCGCTGATCTGGGGCCTTCTGTGCCAGTTTGTGGAACCTCACAGAGACAACAGTTTTAAAGTGGTAAATAGGGCATCATCAACAGAGACTCAGACCTGGGCTTCTAGAAGAGGTGGCACATGCTGGCAGCAGGAAGCCCAGTGAGGGGTGAACCAACTCTCATCATGTTACCAGGTGGGGCACTCTTTAAACCTGATCTGTTCTTTTCCAGGCCCCAAGTAAAGGAGGCTACCTAGATACCAGTCATAAGGCGGTCAATATCATGTTAATTGGGGTTTCCTCTCTTCTGACCCTTCCCCTAAAGGTAGCTTCCTACACATTTCAAATGTATCTCCTACATAACGACTGTAATAAACAGACATTTTGGGGCTTAGAGGAAAAAAAAAACTGTTTGAAACCCTTATGTTATACAGCATTTAAATAAATAACACGAAGGACAATGCCCGTAGCTGCTCTAACAGCTTCGGACCTGCAGGAGCTCATTCTGAGCGGCATAGCCTAGGCTTCCTGGATGAGTCACTGAAATCGCAAGGTGTCAGGCAGGAGCAAAACGTGGCCGTGACACAGAACTCGTGTTCTCCCCAGTGTGGAAGACAAGGTGCACGAAGGATCCTGTTCTGGAATAAACTTAATTTTCACGAAATGCAAACACACAGAGTTCTGGACACGTGGAAGCCACCCGTCGAAAGCTCTGAAGGGACGGGGCCGGAGCTGCCCCGAAGGAGGCGACTGGCGGATGGAAGCGGGTGGGGGCCGCGCTCCGCTTCTTGGCCGGCTGTGTGTGAACACGACGCTCGCCATCTGCTCCGGGCGATGGCCGGCTGTCTCAGGGGGGCCATTCGCGGCCAGGGCCCTGCAGGACGGCTGGCCGCCCCACGCCCCGCTACCTGGCGGGTCAATGCGGACCCGACCGGGGATCCCCGAGGGCGACGGCCGCACAGATCTGGAAGAGGGCTGAGCTCTAAACAGGATCATCAGCGGGGAGACTCCGCGCCGACTAGGCCCTGCCCCTCCAAGCCCGCGGGCGCCGCAGAGCTCACCTCGCCTCGCGGCCGCCATCTTGCCAGCCCCGCCCGCCGGTCCGCCGCGATCCCGGCAGCCTCTCCGCCCGCGCCGCTCGCGCCCCTTCGGCCATTTACGCCTCTTCTGCCGAAGGGAGCCGACCGCGCAGCGTTTCGAGCCGCGGCCGAGGAGCGATTTCGCCGTCCGGCGGCGCTCGGGCACTTTCGGACAGGAGGAGGCGGAGAACCGAGGCTCGGGTGCTTTCGGGCTCGGGCACGTTCGGCTCAGCTCGGCTCGGCCTCGGGCTGACTCGGCTCCTGCCGGTGGTGGGGCAGATGAAACCTGCGGCGCAAGGCCTTCTCTGAAGAGCCATACTGAGCTGGGGGTCGGCGAGAGTCTGTCTAGAGCCGGCCAGCTCAGTGGGGAAGGGACGACATCTGGCTCATTCTCCTAGGCAGTGAAGCGGGCCGGGGTCGGTCAGCTCGGAAGCCCTCGTCCGGTTCCGGACCCATTCGGACTGACTCGGCTCTTCACTTCGGGTAACTTCGACCTTCCGCGCTTCGGGACTCTTGGCCTCGATTCGGCTCGGCGCCCTCGTGCAGGTTCGGCCCTGCTCGGGCAGTCTCGGCTAGACTCGGCTCCGCTCGGCGGGTGGCCTCGGCTGGGCTCCGCTCGGCGCCTGGGTGCCGCTTCGGCCTCTGCTCGGGCGGCGGCTTCGGGCTGCCTCGGCCAGGCTCGGACGGCCTCTTCGGGCCCCGCTTCGGGCGGCCCCGGACCGCGCCTTCGGGCGGGCTCGGCGGAGTCCGGATGGAGGACTCGGACTCGGCGGCAAAGCAGCTGGGCCTGGCAGAGGCGGCGGCAGTGGCGGCCGCGGCCGCTGTGGCGGCGGCGGCCGCGGCCGCGGCGGGAGGCGAGGCGGAGGAACCGGTGCTGAGCAGGGACGAGGACTCTGAGGAGGACCCGGACTCGGAGGCAGAGCGCGAGACGCGGCGGGTCACAGCCGTGGCTGTGATGGCGGCGGAGCCGGGGCACATGGACATGGGCGCCGAGGCTCTGCCTGGCCCCGACGAGGCCGCCACTGCCGCCGCCTTCGCAGGCAAGTGCGCCCGCGCGCCGCTGGCCTCTCGCCTCGCCGGGTTCCCGCGCACCTGCTGCGCAGGCCCGTCCCGCCCCCACCTGTCCCGCACCTGCCCTGCAGTCCAGTCCTGCTCTCACCTGTCTCGCGCACCTGTCTCGCAGGCCCAACCCACCCCCATCTGTCCTGCGGGCGTCTGACAGCCCCCACTTGTTCTTCGCATGTGCCCCGGAGGCACGTGTCGGGGCACCTGTCCTGCAGGCTAGTCCTGTCCACACCTGTTCGGGGCACCACAGGTCCTACCCACTCCCACCTGTCCTGGGCACCTGACCTGCAGGCCACTCCTGTCCCCACTTTTGCCATGCCCCTCAGGCCTCGGCCCCACACACGTCTCCGCTGGCACACCCTGGCCCTGTCCTGCACACATCTGCTCCCTGCATTCCCTTTCCTTGGTCCAGCCCCACCTTGTTCTGCCCTTCACTCTGCACCCCTCTAGAACCTTCTCAGTACCTATCTCCTGCCCTGCCTGTCCTCCCCTTGGTCCATCCTGGGTGCCTATGGCACAGGAGGGTCAGGTGCAGACCCTATCCTGGAGGAGCCTGAGGGCAGGTGGACATGTAATGCCTCCAGTGCTAAGGGCCAGGTGGGACATGACCTGAGTGCTGGGGAGCAAGAGAGACCTCAACCACAAGGCTTCTCAGTGGTCTAGGAGACATCACGCAGGCCTCCTCCCCATCTGCACCCTTCCTTCCCTTCCTTTTCTCTTTTCCTTTAAGGATCTTCCCTTCCCTACTGCTGCCCTCCTGTCAAGCTCTCTTTTGAAGAGAGCCACCTTGGGCTGCTGTCCACACACATTCCTTCCCCTCAGGCATCCTCATTGTCAGGGTTCATGATGCAGGAGCCTCAGGCCATGTCTGCAAGTGCCCCTCAGGGTGTGACTCCCCAGACTGCCCCCTGCAGTGGGCCCTGCCCCAGCTCCCTGGGTAGTGGGAGTGGAGACCTGCCCCTTGTTGGACTTCCTTCCCCATTGGAGCTCTGGTGTCCCCTGAGGGTTGACCGAGGGCTCGCTGTGAATCTTCACTTGGAGAAGCAGGTTTCCAAGGTCCTGCTCCATCACAAGGCACTTTCCCAAGGGGACCTTTGCAGGTCTGGGGGCTGGACACTGGGCTGGGGAGCCAGGCATATCAGAGTTGTTGTGTGCTTACTGGGAGTTTGCTCAGCCCCACTGAGGCTGGGAGAGTCCAGCAGCTCAGGTCCTGTCTTGGCACAGGTGCTTTGGTCAGCTGGGCCATTCACAGAAGGGAGAAAGGCCTTGTGACCCTCTGGGGCTTCAGTTTTCTTTCTTGCTTTCTTTTTTTTTAGAGACAGTCTTATTAGTTTGTTGCCCTTGGTAGAGTGCCATGGCGTCACAGCACACAGCAACCTCCAGCTCTTGGGCTTTTGTGATTCTCTTGCCTCAGCTTCCTGAGTAGCTGGGACTACAGGCGCCCCCACAACGCCCAGTTATTTTTTGTTGCAGTTGTCATTGGTTAGCTGGCCCAGGCAGGGTTCGAACCCACCACCCTTGGTGTATGTGGTTGGCGCTGTAACCACTGTGCACCAAGCTCTGAGCCTTTTTTTTTTTTTTTTTTGATGCTTTGTCCCACGGTGTCATAGCTCGCAGCAGCTCTTGGGATCCTCTTGCCTCAGCCTCTCTGGTAGCTGAGACTACAGATGCCCACCACAACCCCTGACTATTTTTTAGAGACGGGTTCTTCCTCTGGTTCAGGCTGGTCTGGAACTCCTGAGTTCTGGCAATCCACCTGCTTTGGCCTCCTAGAATGCTGGGATTACAAGTGTGAGCCACTGGGCCCAGCCCTCTGGGGCTTTGGTTTTCATGGCTAACTCTGGTTTGACATTGAGATTTGGGGAAATCAGGTTGTACTTCACACTTTTGTACTTTTTGCATGTAACTTTCTGAATATAGTAAAAATGCCATGCTGTCCTCTATTGTGTAAGAGGCCATGTTTTTCCTACAAAATTTTTTAGTTATATTTTGCTATGGTAAAAACATTTTAATATATTTTTGTTATGAGTTGCTGAAGTAACTTAGCAGGTCTTGCTAGCATCTGGGGCCACCTGTGGGCAGATGTCTGGTTGAGCTATCTTGGACTTGTGTGTTGAGGCACATGTCCTGCTTAAGTGTGGCCAACCTGGCCTGCTGGCCTTAGCTGGGCACCAAGTGTGGCCTGGCAGTGGAGGTGGCCAGTAAACAGTATCTTCAGTGCTACTAGTGATGGCTGAGCTAATGGTGTGAGTCAGACTGATTCAGCCATTGCTGTTTGGGTACCTGCTGTGCAACAGAGAGATTGCTGTAGGACATTCTGGAATGCTGGGTGACAGAAAGAGACTGCTTGCACCAAGGAAAGGCTTTGTAGATCCAGCAATAGAGGGACACCTGTGTACAGCTCCCTTGAACATCATGGTCCTTGGTGTTGAGGGAGGCAGCAGCACCCAACAGTCAGGTTGGATTTGCTCTTGAGGAAAAGGAGCCAGGGAAGGGGTTGGAGACCCCTTCATAGGCAGTGACAGTGAGCATGATGATGGTGGCCTGGCCCCACAGTGGAGGGACCCCAGAGGGAAGCCAGGCAGGATTTGAGCCTACTCTGTGTGGATTACACAGGGGAGTCCAGAAGGTGTCCCCCTCATTCCGGGAAGAGGCCAAGGGTGGGAACTCTGCCAGTGCAGGGCATGTCTGTAGCTTGGTGGAGCCGTGGCTGGTTCTACATGGGGGGCGGGTTTGTTGGGGGCAGTTTTTACAGTTCATGGTGGCTTATTGGAAGAACAGATTTCTTCCTTTTTTCCTGGAAGACCTAGATGACTTAAACTGGGGGCTAGAAATGCTGATGGGTGGTTTTTTATCAAAGTCTGCAGACATCCCAGGTGGACATCTACATACCTGAGTGGCAATTGCTATGTGTGAGGCATCAAGCAGCGGGGTGCTGTTCTTGGTTTATGCAGACAGGCAAGGTTTCATTGCTTGTTAAATTAGGTTCCTTCTGTTGCAGAGGTGACCACAGTGACCGTGGCCAATGTGGGGGCCTCTGCGGACAATGTGTTTACCACATCGGTGGCGAATGCGGCATCGATCTCAGGACACGTTCTGGTAAGCTCTTTACGGTGCAGCCCCCTGTAGTGGGCGCCATGTTCCAGCCTCCTCTAGGGCTTGTCCTCGGTGACAGTGTCTGCCCCGTTCTGCAAACCTCAGGAGCACAGGGGGTCCTGCTCTCCAGAGCCTGAAGACTGTGCTGAGGTGTCAAAATGAGAGCTGGGGAGGAGCTGCTATGGAAAGCCAGGTGACGGGGTGTCTTCTCCTCACTGGACTTCTCCAATAAGGAAGGTGCACAGTAGACATGGCCTTCATGAAGTGATGAAACCTGGGAGAGCAGTGCACATAGGGAGCTGCCTTCCCTAGGGGCCTGGGGGCCAGTGGCTGGGCGGGAACTTCCAGCGTTTGGCTCAGTCTAGGCTGCTGCAGGCCCAGAGTTCAGCTTCTGCCCTTGGCCACCCTGCCTGTTCTCCTTATCCAGCTCTAGGTGTTTCTAAAAGAATCACTGCATTTGCCTACCAAATTCTGTGCATTTATTGTCCAGTCTCCCACATGAGTTCATTTTGCAGGCCTTACAGCTGTCGTTTTAAAAAAAATCCACTGTCTGTAGCTGGGCATTGTAGTGGGTGCCTATAGTCCCAGCTACTTGGGAGGCTGAGGCAAGAGACTTGCTTAAGCCCAAGAGTTTGAGGTTACTGTGAGCAGTGATGCCACAGCACTCTACCGAGGGCAACATAGTGAGACTCTGTTTTAAAAAAAAAAAATCCACTGCATGGCACAGTGGATCACACCTATAACACAGTGAGCCTTGGGAGGCAGAGGTGGGAGAATTACTTGAAGACAGAAGTTTGAAACCATCCTAAGCAGCATAGCAAGACCCTGTCTCTACAAAATTTTAAAATAAAAAATTAGCCAGGCCAGCTCTGCACCTGTAGCTCAGCTGTTTGGGCATCAGCCACATACACCAGAGCTGGTGGGTTTAAACCCAATCCAGGCCTGCTGAACAACAATGACAATTACAACAAAAAATACCTGGGCACTGTGGCGGGCACCTGTAGTCCCAGCTACTTGGGAGGCTGAAGCAAGAGAATCGCTTAAGCCCAAGAGTTTTTTCTTTCTTTTTTTAAATGAAATTATAGCTGTGTACATTAATGCAATCATGGGGTACAATGTGCTGGTTTTATATACAATTTCAAATATTTTCATCAAACTGGTTAACATAGTCTTCATGGCGTTTTCTTAGTTATTGTGTTAAGACATTTATATTGTACATTTATGTTTACTATAAATTCTAGTAAATTTCACATGTACCCTTGTAAGATGCACTGTAGATGTGGTCCCACCAATTACGTTCCCTCCACCCATCTTCCCTTTCCCCCTCCCATTCCTCTCCCCTTTCCCTTTCTTCTGGAGCTATAATTGGGTTATAGCTTTCATAAGAAAGCTATAAATTGTTTTCATAGTAAGGCTGAGTATATTGGATACTTTTTCTTCCATTCTTGAGATACTTTGCTAAGATTAAGACTAAGAGTTTGAGGTTGCTGTGAGTTGTGATTCCAAGGCATTCAACTGAGGGCGACATAGCAACACTCTGTCTCAAAAAAAAAAAAATTAACCAGGCCATTTTGTCAGGTGCCTGTAGTCTCAGCTACAGGAGTTTGAAGTTGCAGCAAGCCATGATGACATCACGACATTCCACTTTAGGTGACAGTGAGACCGCTGCCTCTAAAAGCAAAACAAAACAGGCCTGGTGCAGTGGCCCATGCCTGTAATCTTAGCACTCTGGGAGACTGAGGCAGGTAGATTGCCTGAGCTCATGAGTTTGAGACCAACCTGAGCAAGAGTGAGACCCTGTCTCTGAAAATAGCTGGACGTTGTGGCAGGTACCTGTAGTCCTAACTACTCTGGAGGCTGAGACAGGAGAATCACTTGAGCCTAAGAGTTTGAGGTTGCTGTGAGCTGTGATGCCAGGGCACTGTACCAAGGGCAACAAGTAAGACTCATCTCAAAAAAGCAAGACAAAACAAAAAGCAAACAGAAAAGTTGCTGACAGCCAGTCATTCATGCCAATGTGCAGAACCCTTCCATGCTATGTTGTATCAGCCTGTTCTTTATTTCATGTTTTATATGTGAGGCCTTCTTCAGTGATTCTGGGATGTCTGCTCAGCCATGGCAGGCAGCCTACTTACCAAAAGCAGGTGCCAGGTTGGGTTTGGTCTTTAGCAAGGGGATTCCCTGCGACTGTTGCCTCTGGTTAAACCTGTTGCAGCAACATTCCGGGCCTTGGTCACATGCCTGGGACATCATACCCATATACCTGCAGAGTTGTCATTAGAATGATAACAGAAACTTGCTCTCTTAATTCTTTTTTTTTGTTGTTGTTGAGACAGAGTCTCACTATGTTGCCCTTGGTAGAGTGCTGTGACATCACAGCTCATAGCAACCGCACACTACTGGCCTCAAGCAATTCTCTTGCTTCAGCCTCCTGAGTAGCTGGGACTGCAGGCCAGCCCCTCCTAGCCTGGTTTTATACTTTCACAATGAAAATGTTAGGTTGTTCCCAAGTGGTGGATCTGAGCAGGTGCTCTAGAGGTCTTTGGTCTGCCCATGACTGTCTGAACAGAGCCTTAATGCTGGAATTTGTTGGATGGCCTAGTTGGGAGTGCCCAGGCTCCAGCGGGTGGTGGGGGAAGATGGGGACTCTGGCTGGCCATGGAGGGGTCTGTGCAGCTTAAAGGGCGAGTTTGGGGTTGGCACACAGGAAGTCCATGGCAGTCATGGCAGCATTCAGCCAGTGTGGACACGTTTCTTAGGAGGCTCTGGGGGTGTTTGTAGAGAGCTCTGAATGGGATGGGGCGTGAAAAGGAGTCCTGTTCCTGGCCATGCCTGCAGGGTCCAGTTTGGGCTCTTGGAAACCTTTCTTCAGATCTGCAGCCTGTGCTCCTCGTGTAGAAGTTGGGGTGTGTCTTGTTTGTGCAGCGTATTTATGGAGGATGTTCATTCTTTAGCTCTGAGAGTGACTGGGAGCCTTCTGCTCAGCGCTGCCCAGACTCAGGCATCAGAACCTTGTTCTTTGCTCTGTTTCTAAGTCTTTTAGAAGTATCTTCAGACAGGATATAGGATCCCTATGTGAGTGTCCCTTCTTGGTGACAAGCAGGCAGAGAGCCTTGCTGGTGGGAGCCACACCAGCCGGCTCTGGGACGCACATGAAGGTCATCCTGGGAGCTGACTCGGGGGTGGTGCCCTTTCTTCCAGTCTGGCAGAACAGCCCTTCAGATTGGGGACAGCCTGAACACTGAGAAGGCCACGCTGATTGTCGTGCACACGGACGGGAGCATCGTGGAGACCACTGGGCTGAAGGGCCCAGCGGCTCCCCTCACTCCAGGTAGGGTGGCGCCCCGGGCCCTGGAGCAACACATGTTTGAGAGGATCTAGAATGTATTCTGGAGATTCATTCGCTTACTTCTGTGGTGAATTCGGAATATCAAATGTCAATAGATTTCAGGCAAAAAGGTAGAATTATCCAGGCTGAGAAAGAATGGTTCTGTGGTTGGAGAGAGGCGCAGAGTTGGTCCCTGAGGGAGGACACCCGGCTGTCAGGCGGCTGAGTGTGATGCTTCCTGGTGAGCCTGCAGTCTCTCACCTTCAAAACTTTCTCTGCCCAAGGTCCTCAGTCTCCTCCAACTCCTCTAGCTCCTGGCCAAGAAAAAGGCGGAACCAAATACAACTGGGACCCCTCAGTGTACGACAGTGAGCTGCCCGTGCGATGCCGGAACGTCAGTGGCACATTGTACAAGAGCAGGCTTGGCTCAGGTGAGGCAGCCACCCAGCCACTGTTGCCTCAGGGCTAAAGGTTTTACTCCTGTTTTAACCCCTACAGAATAAATTTGGGGCCAAGGAAAATGCTACTGCTGGTACATACAACTAGTTAAGAAGACAGAAGGTGCAGGTGACACCTAGTCTCTGTGAACCAAAGCTGAGGCAGGGGAGAGGCATGGGGCAGCCCGACTAGGGGTGACTGAGACCGCCTCCCACCCACAGGACAGATGTCGGGACAGGCAGGGCTGGAGCTGGTCTTCAAGTCTCCAGGTCAGCTTGGGACTTGACAAAGAGTTTCAGAGTGGGCAATGCTCAGGGTGGAACAGGGTTGGGTTTGCGGTGACCTCAGGCAGCAGGTGAAGAGGCCAGCCAAAGTGTGGATGATCACGCAGGCCCAGCCAGGAGCCGGGAAGGAGGTGGGAAGGGGAGAAGGCCAGAGCATGGCCTGGCCTGGTGTTGGTGAGCTGGGTGTGACAGTGGGGCACCTCCCATGATGGATACCTTGGTTTTAGGAGGCCGGGGCCGGTGCATCAAGCAGGGAGAGAGCTGGTACAGCCCGACTGAGTTCGAAGCCATGGCCGGGAGGGCCAGCAGCAAGGACTGGAAGAGAAGCATCCGCTACGCAGGCCGGCCACTGCAGTGCCTCATCCAGGTGCCCGGCGCCATGTGCCATGGTGCTCTAGGCCTGGGCGTGTGGCTTGCTGGTGTCCGCATGAGCCAGTGTCACAGGGTTACAGGGGCCCTGGGGTGGCCCAGCTTGGGAGGGGCACATGCTTGGGGTCAAGTGGGCTGGGTCAGTCTTCTACTCCCTGGCCGAGAGCCACAGGGGTTGTGACCTTGGGCCACGTACCCTCTCTGTTTTCCAGTCTCCTGATCTTTAACGGGGGTGGTGACGATGTCGACCCTGCAGGATTGTTGTGAGGTGTGCCTGAGGTGACAGTGCCTGGCACAGAAAAGGGGGAATGTCTGATACATAAACAAACAAAAGTCCTACCCATCAGGGCAGTGAGACTTTCATAGGCACTTGGTCCTCCTGCTCCAGGTGACTCAGACAGGAGAGGACGTCCTCCCCTATTCCAGGGTAGCTCTCTGGGTGTTGTGAAGGAAATAGTTCCCATAGTGCCTTTCTCTTCTTGAAAATAAGTAGGTATTGCTACCAATAATGGCATCTTGAAGAGGAGAACATTCTAGAAACCATTGTATTTGATTTCTCAGAATTTTTATCCTTATGACTGGTAGTTAAGTGGTAAAACTAGTTGAAATGTTCTGGTATTGAATGATTCACACTTAAGAACTGGCGTCTCATGCACCCTGCTGTGGTTTATGTTTCAGGATGGGATTTTAAACCCCCATGCTGCCTCCTGCACCTGCGCTGCCTGCTGTGACGACATGACCCTAGTAAGTGGCCAGAGACTGGGCGTGCTCTGTCTCTCATCCTTTGCCTTGGAGAGACACTGTCCTTGCTTCTTTCTGGGGATATTTTGTCCCATGTCCCTGACAGATCACATGTCTGAATAGCTAGAACATGCAGTTGGCCCTGAATGGCTGTTCAAAGAATATTCTGGTAAACTTTTTTTTACCCAGGTTAGAGTGCTATTTTGTTATAGCTCACAGCAGCCTCAGACTCTTGGGCTCAAGTGATCCTCCTGCCTCAGCCTCCTGAGTATCTGGGACTATAGGTGCTTGCCACAATGCCTGGCCAGTTTTTCTGTTTTTAGTGGAGACAGGGTTTTGCTCTTGGCCTCCCAGAGTGCTGGGGTTACAGGTAGGAGGGGCTGCGCTTGGCCACTTTTATCGATTTGGGCATATATTTCTGTGTAGTTTTTAAAAGTGTGACATTAATTTATAATGCATGAACTTAACAGATTCATTTCAATCTTTCTTAGTGTTGAATATTATTATTTTAAAGTGTCTAAATTTAAAAGCTGCTCGATGAGATTTTTTTTTTTTTTTTTGAGACAGAGCCTCAAGCTATCCCCCTGGGTAGAGTGCCATGGCATCATAGCTCATAGCAACCTCCAACTCCTGGGCTCAAGCGAGTCTCCTGCCTCTACCTCCCAAGTAGCTGGGACCACATTTTAAAGTGTCTAAATTTAAAAGCTGCATCATGAGTTTTTTTTTTTTTTTTTTTTGAGAAAGAGCCTCATGCTATCCCCCTGGGTAGAGTGCCATGGCATCATAGCTCATAGCAACCTCCAACTCCTGGGCTCAAGCGAGTCTCCTGCCTCCACCTCCCAAGTAGCTGGGACCACAGGCGCCTGCCACAACGCCCGGCCATTTTTTGGTTGCAGCCATCATTGTTGTTTGGCGGGCCCGGGCTGAGGATTCGAACCTGCCACCTTAGGTGTACGTGGCTGGCGCCTTAGCCGATTGAGCCACAGGCGCCGAGCCCTGGACTCCAATATTGATGAGATTTTTGTATATGATCAAGGTAATATTGCAAATCAGTGAAAATGAACTAGTCAATAAATGATGTTAGAACCCCGGAGTGCAATTAGGAAACAAAAACAAAATTTGACTCATATGTTATACTCATATCATACATGACAATCAGTTACTATTCCGAGAATAAAGCCATGAAAATCTAGGAAAAAATATGGGAAAGTTCTTATGTAATACCAATTCTTATGTAATTCTGGCCTCATTATCTGTTTTTTTTTTTTAAAGACCTTTTTTAACAAAAGGCCTTTTTTTAAAGAAAGAGCTTTAAAAAAAAAAGACCTTTTCAACTGTAAATTAAAATCAAGGAGCAATAAAATAAAAGATTCATATTGTGAAATATACAAAATGCAAAAAACTAACTAGCAAGAAAACACTGTAAGCCAGATCAAAGAGACAAAACTAGCTGGAGAAAAATATTTGTAACTTTGATCACAGACAATAGACTGAATTTATCAATTATATAAAGAGCTCCTAGTAATCAATAGAAAAAAAATGAAGGAGAAGAACAGGGAAAGTATATGAAAAAAAGTAAGTCACAAAAAGGAATTTAAAAATATCTTCAATATATGAAAATTTGTTTGACCTCACTTGTAATAAGATAAATGTAAATTCAGATTGTTCTACAATAGCATTCTTCATATATCAGATTAGGAAAACTTCAAACAAACTGATAATTTATTGTGTTGATGAGGTGATTTTCATATGCAGCTATGCAGAGTAAATTGGCCCAATTCCAGTGAATGAAATGTGGTGGTGTCTATCAGATTGCAAATGCATACGTCCTTTGACCTAGCAATTAAAGTTCTAGGAATTTATCCTATAGATATGCTTAAAAGTGTACAAAATGTATACATAAGGTTATTCATTGCAGGGAAAAATTTAGAAACTTAATGTCTATTAAATGAGGTCAGTTAAATAAATTATGGTTTGTATGTATATAAAATCAAATACAGGTGGAAAAAAATAACCAGGCACAGAATAAAGTATACTATATGCTAATACATTTTTGAAGTGGCTTAAGAATACATTTGTGTGTATGGAATGGAGGTCATTACATTAAGTGAGTTAAGCCAAGCACAGAAAGACAAAGATATGTTCTCACTCACCTGTGAGGGCTAAAAAGTGGATTTCATGAAGCTGGAGGGTAGATGAATGGTTATCAGAGATCAGGAAGGGTAAGAGAGGAGAAGACAATGAAGAGAAGTTGATTAATGGGTTCAAATATACAGTTTAATAGAAGAAATGAAACTGAGTATTTAATAGATTAGTAGAGTGACTATAGTTTACAATAATCTAGTGTATATTTTCAAAGAGCTAGAAGAGAATAATTCGAATGTTCCTAGCATAACAAAAAGGCAAATATTTAAGGTGATGGATATCCCAATTATACTGACTTGATGGTTACAAATTACATGAATTAAATTATCATATGGACTCTGAAAATATGTCCATCTATTATGTATCAATTTACAAATTTAAAGTAGATGCTTATGACTCATTGAGAAAAAATAATATATTGTGTTTGTGTGTATATTCATTTCTAATTTACTTAGTTACACTCTAAACGTCTTCAAAAGGATAGAAAAGGACTAAAAATTGCTATTACCTGATCAGTAGGAGGATAGCAAATGGAGAGGCACCAATGAGCAGAGGGGGAAGGTTGGAGATTTCATCTTAATCTTTTCAGATTTTGTTTCTGATCCATGTGAATATACTACAATCTAGTTAAAAATTTCAATAAATACATATTTTTAGTGAGTAACATATTTTGGCTTAATGAGGGGTGGGGAACCTGAGGCCTTCTCATTTCAAGATTATTCTTTTTTATGTACCAAAGGAGGCAAGAAATACTTCATCATTATCTGCTGTACCCTTTTAATAAAAAGATGTATTCTGTAAAATTTGGATTCATTCAAAAGGCTGCACTTAAGGACCAGGAAGCCCGTGTGCTTCCTTAAGGCCAGAGGTTCTGCACCCCTCTTATAGAAATAAGAAATTACACTGAGTGACATCTGGCCTTAACACATGAAATATATCACCTAGAGAAAAGAATTTTTAAAAAAATACTCAATAAATACTGTCTTCCCTAATATGACAAAAAGAGTGTATAGTAATTCTGTGAAGGAAAACATTTGTAGAAACAGCAAAATGTTTCTAAAGACACTGTGTTATCTAAATCCTTGTGGAAAGTGGAGAAACTTTCCTGACATATCTCCTCTGGGTTCCTTAAGATAGAATACTCCATACTAATGCTCCTTGGAAACAAGATTTTAATCCTCATAGAACAGCTATCCTCATAGCTCTCTCAACAGTGTGACTGGGTGGGGACATGAGGCTTTATGCACAGATAGGCCTGGGTTTGACTGGATACCACCTCTTACTCCAAGTAGCCAGGGGTTAGGTACTAATGTCTCTGAGCTTCATTTCTCTGGTTTCATAAAAAGAAAAAGAGGTCATAATGCTCATGTGAAGCTTAAGTAAATTAGATACAGCAACAACCCCAATGCCAGGGGTATTGTAAGGGAATCCATAAACCAGCCATTGGATTCGCAAATGTGTATTTTAAAGAATTTCTTTAGTTCCATTTGAGTTGCTAGTTGCTCACCAAGGACTCTTAAGTTTTATTTTCTGTAGCATACCCTGGGCGCCATTAACATTCTTTAAATTATTGTCAACATCACTGTAAGTGAAGAAAAATAGCACCATACGTATGTAAAATGAGAAATTGTAATTCGGAGTTTTATTTCTGTAGAACAGAATACAAGAATTGGCAAACAGAGAGAAAGAAGATCTGAAACCTTTCTGGCCGCATTATCTGTTTTCCACTGGGAAAATAGATTCTAAGCTCAACAAGGAAATTGTTTTAACTGGGAAGACTCTCCAAGTTTACTCGTAATGTGTATTGTGCTAAAACAAATTAAATGAGCAGGCATGAATTATAGTTGTCCTAATCAAACATAAACATAATTATAGGGTGATGTGCTATTGAATGTTTATATAACCTAAATCATTAGTCACTAAGTTGATTTTCTGCAAGTGTAATATACTTAGAGTACAGCAATGAAACTTGAATTACCAGCTTACTGCTCATAGAAACTGTTTCAGTGTTTAGCAAACTTCTATTGAGTACTGGATTCTGTGTGTAAGTGCTGGAATACGAAGATGAATAAGCACAGTGCCTGTTCCACCCTCCATACCGCAAGCATTCATGGATCCATGGACATGAGTATCTCAATTCAGTCTATGGAGTTCCATAACAGCTATTATAAATGGGCATTATTTATCCTGAAATCATGCATCCCATCCTGTGCCCAGTGAGAGGTCTCAGAACTACATGGTGTACCTCAGGACAGTCTGGAAATCTCAAGGGCAATGCAAATTAGCTACTTTTTTTTTTTTCATTTAGCCTAATGAAAGCATACGTCTTCTTGTTTTTACTGTTCCTAGTATAGTGAAGCATATGAGCTGCTGACCACAGTTTTTCAAGAAGCAGAAATTTCTGTGTCTGGACTCTTTTTAGAAAGTCCCCCCACCCCCACCCGCCTCCTTTGCTCAGAAAGGCTAATGTCTTTCAGCACCCCAAGTAAAATAATCTGGACTAATGTAGGCCTACATATATCCAGCTCAGGGTTGCTCTGGATTTGGAAGTTGAATTTGGCTCGAGCTCCTGATTCCTGCCTAAAGAATATATTCATTCAGTCTCCAAGGAACTATAATGAATGGAGCTGGAATTATGCATTGGAGTTCCACAGTCATCGAGGAAGAGTCTTGAATAATTTTTCCGTGTGTCTTTCTGTTATTGCATTTATTCTTAGCATACATTTATATGGTTTTACCACAACAAACATTCATTTTTATAGCATACTGTATTAATTAGGAATGCTTCCCACTGCAAGTAGCACACTCAATTAGAATGGCTTAAACAAAGAAAGTTGTATTTTTATCACATAAAATTCCTGGAATTTTTTCAACTACTCTGCAAAGCCAGTGCAGAAATCTCCTTGATTCTCTTCTCCTTGTCCTCATAGTCATCAGATGGCTACTGCACCTCCTGCCATCATTTTTGTGATCCTTTAGGGAGAAGGAGGAAGAGGGAGGGGCGGTATCTGTATTAGGAAAGCAGAAGTTAGAAGCCTACAGCAGATCCCTGATGTGGATTCATTGGCCAAAGGGAAAAGGGAGCGGGGAGGGGTCAGCCACCACCAGGGTCTGCTGTGTACCTCTCAAGGGATGCAGTGGAAGATATTGAAATAAGAGGATAACTGGCCTCATCTGTCTGCTAACAAAAATGGATTGACTCGTATAGCCGGTAATACCTCACTTACAAGGAAGGCTTCTCATGAGCTGATTGGAGAGTCCTTTCTTTTTGCTGTTTAGAGGTATGCTCTCCGCTGCTTTTCTGCCTAGGTTGGACCATTTCCATCTCAAAAGATGAGGTAATTATCCCTGAAGAACCTCTTCTGTAGGAAGCCAGTGGCAGAGACACAACTCCCGAAGTGTGTGCTGTTCTAGTTCATGGGCTGCTCTGTCCGGGATGGTGATAATAACGCTCCGTGTCTTGGGTGCTTGCTGTCTGCCAGTACTGCACTCAGGAGCTTTCTAGATGCTCTCTCTGAGCCCTGCACTCAGCCATGTTTCCTCCATTTTAAGATGAAGCTCTCGGGTGATGTGCACCATTAGTATTTTCTTCCTCCAGACTCCTACAAAAAGAAAAGCTGTCATTAAATCAACCAAAGGTCTTTGCATTGCCGGCATCACAGAATTAAGAAACTATGGTTTCTTGCAAAGCTTGCTTTACAAAGTTTGTAAAGGTAAATTGTGGAAACTCACACATTGTCACCCAGCTAAGACCACACAGCTGGTTCTAGCCCTGCACCATTTTAACATGCTCTTCTTCAAATGAACGTGCTGTTATGTAATACAGTAACACCAAAGTGTGCAGGGCTTATTGGGGACCAGGCAGTGAGCTAAGTGCTGGCCACAGATAAGCTCATTTAAACCCTCAGGACAGCTGACTGTGTGGTGAGTACTAGTCCTATCAGAAAAACAAAGGTCAAAAAGTAAAGGTGCTCACTCAGATTAAACCCAGGTTATCTGATCGGTGGAGTGTTGTTACCACAATGCAGAACTGCCTCTTGGAGTAGCGCATAGGAGTATTTACTTCTTCCATGTTAGGCATGTCTCGCCCTTGGGCTCCTTTAAGGTGCCCCCCTCCCCTATTCCTTCACTCCTTGTGTCCACTTGACTGGAGCAATCACTGAGCTGCTGCTTACCCAGCCTCATGGTCCACGAGTTGAGAGAGGATTTGACTGTTCTGAAGAGCAAATAGGTGAGCAGGCAGAATTCACTGTATTCCATGAATCTGGAAGCAGAGAAAGGTGCTGGGGTGGGGGCTGGGAATGACAAGACACACTACAGCCTCTCAGGGGCTCTCGGTCTGGAGGGAGCATTTGGAAGTAGAGCCAGGCAAATTAACAAAATAAGACAAATCTGTCCAGAAAGTGTGGAGGCCCAGGGAAAGACTTGAGCGCCCCACCTGGGCGACCAAGAAGCACTGCCCAGAGGAGGTGGCGTGAGCCTCTCATCACTCAGCAGCAGAAGCCGGAGAGGGGACTCCTGATAAAGGGGCAGTGTGTGCAAGAGCCCTGAGGAATGAAAGAGAATTTTTAGGGCTCAAGGGATAGAATCTGACCCATAGTGACCAACATCTGTGCAAATATTGATTCCTAGAAGTGACTGGGGTTAGGGAGAGGAGCAGAAGGCTGGTTCAGAGAGGTGGAGGGGCCCATCGTGACATTTGACAGATCTGGGACTTTGACAAACTGAATGCAGCCTCCTGTGGGGAGGGCACAAGATTATCAGAGGCATCTCCCTTCAGACAGAGGGATGGCTTTGCTTGCGGCCAGGCACAGGTGTGAGGTCTAGGGTGGGGGAGCCCCAGGAATAGGAAAAGTGTTTTGTATGCCCTCAAATTAGAGCATGGGCTTTCCTGGAGGGGCCTGCTGAAGATGCTATCACAATATCATTGAACTCAGTGCCTGATAATCAGAAAAAGTGCAGTCAGTAGTTTCACTGACAGTACCCAGGAGTGTGTTAGACATGCAGAATCTCTAGCCTCATCTAGGAACTGCTGACTCAAAATCTGCCTTTTTAATAGATGCTCAAGTAGCTCAGTGAGCCCACTGATGTCCAAGAAGCACTGCTGTGGTCCACAGGGACGGGTGATAAAACTCAGCAAGGGGCCTGTTTTAATCCCACTCAAGCAGTAAGGCCCCCAGGGAGACTTCTGCACCCAAGGAGACAGCAACAGAGCGCTCATCTGCAGCCGCCCTCATCAGAGCAAAGAGGGGTCCGAGAAGCTGAGATCAGGTTCCACATGCTCTGGGGGAATTAAGTGTGGAAGGGTGGACGACAAGGGGCTGCTGAGGACGTGGCTTCTCCAGGTGCTGACTAACCAGTCCTTGGGGTTGCACCTGTCTCCAGCAGCCTCAGAAGATGCTGGAAAACCCACAGTGTGGAGTAAGGAGGAGAGGCTTCTGCAGACAACTCCCAGATAAAGGGTGATGGTAGAAATCATTGTTCAGCCCTGGTTCCACCTCCTTAGTGACAATCCCTTTTAGTGAAAATTAGCTAATTAAATGACGTCTAGACCTAAGGGATCTGAATGATGTCTAGCCTACAAGGCTGACAATAACAATGCATAGGCAGCATTAAGTTATTCCAGTCAGATCAGTAAGTCCTTGCTGAAAGCCTGTTTCCATAAGCACCTGAGTGCTCCTGGAGTCTGTAACCTTCAGAAAGCTTTTTCATCCTGAAGAAGTGAGCATTTTAATGCTCCAAGCTGCTGGCTCCCCTTTGCTTTTGTCAAAAACCACGTTCTGGTGGGTAGACGGCTCACAGTGTAATACTGTCCTAGGCACTGTGGGGAGAATGAAGGAAATGTCAAGAGAAAGGGACAGTTTGTAAGGGCGAAGCAGACAACCACTTAAGGTGATTTGAAATTTCTATGGAGCATCACAATGGAACTTGTAAAATGAATGATTCATGTTGTCAAAGGGAGTTTGGTTTAAAAAAAAAATCAGACTCATCAGTGACTTGCCTCAGTAAAAGTCTGTCTCCATTTCAAAGGACTTTTAAGAATCTAACCTTTCTTATGTGACAGCAGGGTCACCTGAGAGTGTAGCAGAGGGTGAGGGAGCTGCTGCCTTAAGAATCAGTCGAACTGCATAACACCACAGGGGGTACAGAACCGGGAGGGGTTGAGCCAAGCCACCGAGGAGAGCTTATCAGATCTTTGAATGAGTAGGAAGCAGTCTGCAGTTTAATGAAGCACAACGAGGAACGCTCTCCCTGGGGGTGCTCTTCTCTTCCCTGACCCCCCAAATCCAAACCTCCTCAAGCTCTAACACTGGTAGAAATTTGAACAAAGCCTTGATTGTCTGGGCTGTATATTGCCAGTATTCTGAAATAAAGATTTTAAACCCTAGGACAGCTGGCTGGAATGCATCGTGAGCTGTGTGAACCCAAGGTGCTCGAAGGATTAACAGTCCCTTGGGAAACAGTTTTGTGTGCAGCCCTGCGCCCTGGGGCTTTGGCACCTGCTCCACACTGCCTCTGGTCCTGGCCGTGGATCAAGCGCTCTCCCTGGCACATCCCTGCAGCACTGCGGTTTGTGAAGGGAAGGGGACAGGCTGCCTCCCTTTGTTTTTCATGCAGGCAGGACTGAGTCAGAGATAAGATATCTAACATCATTATTTTTTCGTTAAAAATATACAAAAGAATTAAAAGTGACTTGGGCGGGGTATATTCACTTCTGTCCCCGAGGTTGTGACAGCGATATACTTCTGGCTTCACCTTCTATGCCTCCAGCATACACCACTGCTCTGATCTTGCCTGAGAAGCACCTCAGAAGGTGTGCTCTGGCATCAGCCTCTGCCTCTCATTAGCAGCGAGACCTTGGAGAAGTTAGTAACTCTCTGAGTTTCAGTTGACTGATTTATAAGGTGGTGATCATTACAGACTCTCATGGGTAGGGTGTCTAGCACAGTTTTCTGATCCATAATAGATGTTCAATAAATGTTAGTTACCTTGTTTGTGGCTCCTCTATGATCCAGAGGCTTTTGTGATAAGATGTGGGAGAGGAGGAGAGAAGCTTCTACTTTCCAAGCTTGGCAACTGGGTTAACGGAGATAAGGGACGTATAAGATGAGGGAGAGAGTTCAGACGCAAGACTTCTGGTTTGGGACATGGCGAGTTTGAGAGATGTCCAGAGACACCCGGAAAGTTGAATTGATAACCTGGGGCAGTAGGGGTCTTGATTGAAGCCCTTGAGGAGAGTGTATAATATATGGAGAAAGGGCCAAGGGAAAGCTCCTGGGTGCACCAATATCAAAGAGCAGACTGGAGAAAAGTGACTCAAAGTAGTCAGAGAAGTACAAGCAGAACTAGATGACCAGTGTCATCAACACTTTTTTACTTATTTTGTTGATATATCAATAGTACGTATTTTGAGGGTGCACGTGATATTTTGAGACCTGTGTGTCACCATCAAATCGTGGTAATTGAGGTGTTCCTCCCCTGCAACCTTCATCTCTTTGGGGGGGTGTCAGAGAAGAGTTTTCCGTAGGACCCAATGCTGCAAAGGCCTGGGAACACTGGCACTGCCAAGAGACCACTGGAGGTCGGGGGGCTTTTACGGCCCTCACACCCTGATTGCTGGGGCTTGGAATGTAGGTGGGAGGTAAGAGCTTCGAGGCGGTGAGTGAGGGCCACTCGGAGAAGACGCCGAAGCTGCAAGATTTGTGTCAGAGAGAAACAGAGCTGGACTCGAGCTAAAGGCAGACAAGTCGGATTTCCCACAGTAACTACTACAGCAGGGAAGAGTGTCCCGGGGAAACTGAGCTCAGTTGCAATCTGTGCGGAGGTGACTGGGCATTTTAAAAGGAGAATGAGGAAGAGGTAGCTGGGCCTCGAGCAGAGTCAAGGAAGGGAGGAGGGTGGTGGATGTGACGGGCCATCTGAGTTTGTTAGCGGATGCTCATTGGAGTTAGGCTCCTACCCTCTCACAGAGGCCGGGTGACAGAGCCCTGTCTTCGGTCTTGGCTAGGACATATCGTAAATTCATGGACAGCCATGAGTTTTTCCAGATGCAAACTGAGGTGCTGGGTTGTCCCTGGGATACAGCCCTGAGCTATTAGAAACCATGTTGGGGTCTGTTCAAGTCTGAGCACAGAGGGCTCAAAGTCTATAATCCTCCTAGGCCAAGGGAGGCCAAGTCCTCCTCCAGGCCTCATGGAGAGGAGGGCTCAGAGGAGCCTGGGTTTGTTCAAGGATAGCGTCTTGTCAGAGCAGGCAGGCTCATGAAAGTGTAAAGATATTTTTAAGCTGAGTGGAAGGATCCGGAGGGGAGAAAGATTAAACAAGAAACTGAGGTCAGGGTAGAAAGCACCAGTGATCGGTGCTGTCAGGGCCGGCAGAGGCAATGTTCCAACCACAAATTGTTCTGTAAAAGGCCAAATAGTAAATGTTTTAGGCTTTACAGGCCATAAATGGTCTCCATTACATATTTTTCTTCTTCTTTTCTTTTCTTTTTTCTAACCCTTTAAGAAAAGGTAGAAATCATTCTTGGTTTGTGGGCCTTCCCAAAACAGGCTTGTGGGCTGGCTAGAGCAGCCACTGCTTGCAAACCCCTGCTCTAAGCCCTAGTTAGATTCCCCTTTTGTGTGGAGGTCACCCTTTTATCCCTCAGATTTGCACAGAATGCTTTGACATTCCACCTGCCCATGGGGACTTTCTCAGAACATTCACTTGCAAAAGTTCATTCCCTCCTCCCAGCCCAGGAAAAGAAATTACAGCCTCATCTACTAGATGCAGAACTAATTTGTTGCTTGGCATCCCCCCAAATCCACAGGCCCAATTCATTCTGTCAAGCTGCACGCCAGCAGCCTCATGCAGAGCCAGGTGATGGTGCTTCCCTGGAGACAGCACTTTTTTGCCCACTGCTTAAGCTTAATTGGGAGCAACTTCCTGCATGACAATGCTCACATTAAAAATATCTTAGGATGGCACCTAAGGTCTGCCCATTCACTCGGTGCCAAGAAATTCCTGACTTGCATCCAAAGAGAAACCACAAGTAGGCAGTTCCAGGTCCCCTCGGATTGCAACTCTACATGTGATTTAATTAATAGGTTCCTTAGTCACTTGCGTTATCCAGGAACACAAACAGGAAAGCAGATGTGAGACCTGGCCCTGACATCATGCTGATACTTCTGCCCTGTATCATTGGAAGAAAACTCAGGGGCTGACCAGGGAAATATGCTTCTTCCAGATGATGATAATGTCTGAAAATTTTGTTAGTTTGTTTTAAATATTCAGACATATTTCCAGGACAGAGGGATGTAGGTGGGCTGCCATAAATAAATGACTTCCTGAATTCGGTGCTCTCTGAAGCGTGTCTGTAAGAAAAGCAGCACGTTATAGTGAGAATGTTCCAATTTGAGAATCAGACTTGGATTTGAACCCCAGACTCAAATAGACTGTGACCTTGGACAAGGTACCTAACTTCACGGAAGCACAGACTTCTCATCTATAAGATAAGGGAAATTGTACCTCCTCTACAGGAATCTCAGGAAGATGGGACATACTACATGTAAGCTTCTGAGAGAGGCATGGGGCACTCAGAAAGCATTCAGTAAATAATTGTAGTAACAATAATACTTACACAGTCATGGAGTCTCATTTAAGAAATTGTACAAAGAAACCAGGTGCCACATATGCCCAATCGTTTGGATATTTATCTGAAGGGCTGAGTGATGTGATTTATTTTTCAAAGTCTCTCTCAGTTCTAATTCTATGAACTCCAGATCCCTCATCACGCTTCTTTACTTCCCCAGCCCCTCCTTACACTGCAGGTTATGTATCTATACCATGTACAAAGGAAGCAACCTTCTCACACACACAGGCACACGTGTGCATACTCACATGCTCACACCAAGTACAAAAGTTCTCCCCTGTCTCGGAGCACTCGCACCTGACCTGTTCCCTAACTTGGGAGCAACCTATGGCCACTTCCATCCCTGCCTCCTTCCTTTCTCCTTCAGCTGGGCCGGGGACTCTGCCCTGAATGAGGACGACTCTTGTTCCACTCACTCCATCTGCCCACATTAATACAATACTCCAGAGCCAGGTGTGACAAAGTACAGTCCCTGTGTTCTCTCTTGCAATTTTTTCTACTTGTGTGTGTTTTATTGTTTCACTCCCCAGGTTTGTTATGTCTCTTAGGTTGTTTGTTCCTTGGTCCAGGGCTCTGTCCACACATTGTTTTCTCTCTCTTTCCACTCAGTGCACGCATGCCTGGCACACTGTGATTTTGGCTAGTTATTAAAAATGGAGAAAGGCCATTGTGTAGGTAGGTATCTGGGTTTTCATCATGAAGAGTGCCTTGGCAATGTTATATTCCAGGAGATAACTTGGTCATCCCAACAGCAAATAGATATTTTGGCAGGAAATAGCATTTGATATCCACAATGGAATGACAGTCTTTGAGGACAAAATTGGAGATCCCGACAGGGCCACAGACAAAATGAAAAATCAAATTGGTTTTGTTATCAAACATAACTCTTCTTTTGCCTAAGGTCAAAAATATCTGTTTCTTGCATTCGATTGTTTGTAACAGGGAATTTTGCCATAAGAAATTAGCAGAATGCTAATAGTGATAGTCCTTATAAAATGCTTCAGCATGGTACATCTTTTCCTATGGTGGATTTTAACTCACGTTGCATTATCTTTCTCCTGCCTCCTCTTATCTTCCTTTGAGCGAGTTCCAGCGACACCCAGCCATTCACTGTTAGTTTCCTTGGTTACCAATGACTTTCAGGTTTTTATTTGTGGGGTTTCTGGTGTTAAACAAAATATCTCTCTGCTTTTGTACTGCATTGACAAAGGTTGGAACTAGGGATTGTGTTTTGTCTCCAGAAAAGCGTTGCATTTTGTTTTTTCAGTAAAGTGACTACAGTAACGAAAGAATAGAAAATGACTCATTTGGGGTTTTCTTTACAGGGAGGTTTTATTTCTCTCATCACAGATTTCAGAATTTTGACATTTGATTTAAAACTCTGTATCATCAATATGGTTACACAAAAGAATAATTTGAGCTTCTCTGCCTAAATCAAATAAACGAAATTGCTGCTGCTCATTTTTTTTTTAAAAATTTGATTTCCTTCAATATCCTTGAATGGGTTAAATGTACTTTATTTGATTTCAGGGAAAGTAGGTGGGGCAGGAATTAGGGAGCGCATGTGAAAACCTGTTCCATAGAGGCATTTATTTTTGCATGATTGCTAAGTACCATCCTACGCAACAGTGAGTTTAAATGAGCTTAACCCAAGTGATCCATTAGCCTGGCGGGGCCAGGTGTGGGACACAAAGGAGTGGCTTTTGCTGAGGCTGAGGGCTGCGTTCAGTGGGGTGGCACTGCCACTCCCTGGAGCCTGCCAGCCCAATCTCCCACCACAGGCTGATACAGGACCCCAAGCAGGGAGGGGCTTATGCAATGGGCATCCTTCCTGAAGAGAACCTAAAGGGGTGGCCCTTCGGACATTGCTCAGCCTGAGAAGGACCTATCCAGAGGAAATCCATAACCAGAGGCCAAATGGTTATTCAGTTCACTGTCCTTGTGCACCCTCTTCCTGCCACCCCAGAGTCCTCCAGCTGAGGGGCCTGGGGACTATCCAGCTGGGCATCTCCTGATGATAAGACCATTCACAATCATGCTTTACTTTCCTTTTGAGGCTTGTCTTCTCATGCTACTGCCCTTTTAAAGAAAAGTCACGGAGCATACCATTTCCCATTGGAACTCACTTTACATATATTTTCTGAACTTTTCATTGTCCACAGTCCACACTTGGGGGAAAAAAAAAAAACACATCTGGCTGGCATTTACTTTTACCTTTTTCAAAGGCATTGCTAAAAACCTGGCTGATTTTGATGGCTCAATTTTTCCACATTCCCTTTTTATTTATTTTCAGTCATATACATGTATAACCTAACAGAAGATGATGCATAATGAACAGTCTTATAAGCACACTAATTGCTTAGATTAGTTATAACATAACATATTATATTATGAACCACTCTCCAAGTGGTTTTTAGCATCAGAATATTCCATCACCAACATGATTTCCAACTCTGTATATCTTGAAATGAATAGTAGTTTTTACAGTCTGTCTTTGAAGAATTCAAGTGAAATGGAATATTGCCAAAAGGAACTGTGCTTCCAAAGGGGGGGGGTGAGCCTGCCCATCAATAGCAGCAACGGTTCTAAGCTGTGTATAGCTGACGGCATTGGGAAGCTGAGTTCAAGTTTGAGTCTTCAGGCAGCAGGTTGAAATTCATTCTCAGGTTTAAAAATAAAATCTAAATGTTTAAAGTTTCTGTTGGATATATCAATGTCTAGTTTTATTAGCACGCCATTTCTTTAGTGTCTAATATGTATAGAGTTTGAATCCTCCATAGCAGCCCTGAAAGGCAGACAAAGTATTTTTGCTTGATTGAAGACATTGAGGAATACATAGGTGATTACTTTGCCTAAAATGTGATGGTGCCTAGATGCCAGTACTGCTCTGGTTCCAAATCCCACACCCTCTCTGGTACAGTGGACTCACTCGGGTGCATTCTCTCTATCTCTGTCCTTTGCATTCCCACCATCCTTCTCTCCCTCCATCTTCCTTCTCTGGAGCTTCCTTTCCAACCTACTGCAGACTTCCTTGTCCCGAACGGGAAGGTTACAGCTTTAAACTCTCTTTTTCCTACTGTATACCAAATTTTCATCATCACATTTGACTTGAACTGATCACATAATAATAAATCCTCAGTCAGTCTTGACAATTGAATAATATCCCATTTTATTTGCCTACTAACTTGCCAGTAGAAGACAATTATGGTGATATGTGGGGCCACTTAATCGAGTATTTTCCCATAGATACTAGTGTAATTATTTTCAGTGCTAAGACTTTGGCAGAAAAAAAAATAGGGCAATAATATTAAATCATAAAGTGCTTGTTAGGAGAAAATGATACATGATTTCAAGTAAAATTATGAAGATATTTCAAATTTTTTGCTGCCTTGCAGTTAGTATTGCTTGATATTTAATGCTGACTTGGTCAAATAGTCATATATTAATGCACCATTAAATAGATATGGATATATATTCTTGCAAGTTCTCAGTTTTGAGTTCTTTTAAATAGCAAGTGCATTTCTAGATGGATCAAGAAGAAAGACTCAGGGGAAATACCTTTTTCAACACTGTACTCTACATCTTTCTGTAATTTTTTTTTACTCTAGTCCTAGAAAAAGTGCTGACCTAGTCCTTGTATTACACAGGAGTCTACAAAATCAGTTTTGTTCATGTCAGAGTTGCTCAGAATCCCTACAGTTGGCATCAGTGGCTCTCCACTTTAATAGCTGGAGTACTTATTAAAAAGTCATCTCCTTGGGCTGCCCACCTCAGACTCCAATTCAAGACATATAGTTTAGGGACCAGGAATCTGAATTTTTGACAAACACCCCAAATAATTCTGACACAGGTGCTCCCCAGACCCTACTCTGAAAAAAACCTAGAAGAGATGAAGGAGCAAGCATAGCAAACATCACTTTATTGGATCCTCAAGTAGACATGTGCAGTAGAAATTTACTGGGGTACAGTGAGGCTCCACCACCTGCACCATGAGGCTCACTGAGTACTTCATGCACTTACACAGTTCTGTGCCTTTGCACACGAACTTCCCATGTCCCCTTCTCCTCTACCCTGCAGGTAAGACCCCACTTCTGCTTTAGAGCCAGTCCCAGGTATGCAGAATGCATCATCCTCTTCCTGCTCAAGGGGCTGTTGGCTGGCTCTGATCGTTTGATGTGTGCCACATTAAAGACGGCTGGTTCTGCACCCCTCTGCACCCCTCGGTTCCTATGTGGAAAGCCTCATCATAAAGATCCAGTGTCTCCCTCCAGGGCCTGGAACTTAGGAGTGCCTCCTACATAAGGCACCCAGTTGGAGAACCAGGGTCTGACTTCCATTGCCTTTGGTCATTCAGTGCTCTTCTCCTCACACAGGACAGTCCTAGGCTGCCTCAGCAAGGTATGAACTTTTAGATGCCTCTCCAGGAGTGCTCCATAAGACACAGGATAGCCACATGCTTTTTCTGGATGCTTCTGGTCCCCTTAATACCTAGTAATAGGGGAATTATTAGCAGAATTACAGGGGAATAATTTGAAACCCCCAAACACCCCGAAAGACGCTACTTTTTAACACAAAATTAAAACCATTATAATGTAGTGCTCGAAACAAGCAACTGAGCCGAATGGTAGAAGGCCTTCACATTTGCTGCTTCTCAAAACACAAGGCAGTGAAACTGGAGAAGGCTGAACTGCTATCATGCAAGGCTGGCTTGGGTTAGTCTAGCTTAACCACAGACCCTATTTCTGCACCAACAAACCCTAACTGGAGGGAAAGGGTTAGAAGGAATCCCTTGGTGGGCCTGCTGCCCATGGCCCCCAGAAAGAGAAGAGCCTCGTTGTCACTTTCTTCCTGACCATTATGAGATGGTCCCATTTCCCACAGCACCCTTTTTTGTTTCATTGAAACTGATGCACAGCAAGTGATCAGTTCACTGTCTGTTTTGTCAACACAACCACCCTAGTTTTGCCCATCTCCAATTCTAGGCTGAGATTTCTTCCTGATCAATCTTCACTTGGACAAATCATGAATTTTTTTAGTCATGCTGTGCTGCCTGTTTGTACTATGCCAACTTGTCCATTTCTATCAACTAGATGCAAATTTGGGAGAAGGTACACGATTCTCATGTCACAGTGGGTTACAAAGTTGCTATATAAACCACCCAATATGAACTTCCGATTCACCTTCTGTTCTGTGTGAGAGATAAGGAAATGGGTTACTCTCTAGGCAGTGTCAATTAAATCATCCTTGAAGTTTATATTAATAGCTACATCTGCATAGCTGTCTCCTTTTTTCAAAAACTTCCTCATTTGCCCTCTCAATGGCCCTTCAGGCATCCATATTTTGCATGATACACAGAAGCCAAATTTTTTGCCCAAGGTCACATACTCCTTTGTACTTCATTTTGTCTGTCTTCTTTTCATTATACTAGACCACCTTCCCTAAAAGCAGATGCCACTCATCTTCATAGCATACCTTAGAATGTAAACTTGGATGGGCTTAAATCTTTTTTTCTTTTTTTTTTTTTCCAGATGGAGTCTTACTCTGTTTCTCTGGATAGTGTGCCATTGCATCATATCTCACGACAGCCTGTAACTCATGGGCTCAAGCGATCCATTTTCCTCAGCCTCCCAAGTAGCTGGGACTACTGATGCCCACCATAATGCTCAGCTAATTTTTTTTTTTATATACCAAAGATAGGATCTTATCCTTGCTAAGGCTGGTTTCAAACTCCTGAGCTCAAGAGATCCACCTGCTTTGGCCTCCCAGAGTGCTAGGATTACAGGCATGAGCCACTGTGCTCAGTAGACTGAAATCTAATACAGATGCTGCTGCTTACTGACAGTGTGCCATGGAGACGGTCACATTTCTGTCTGTAATACAACTCATTTTCCTAGTGGGAGGGCCTCCTCAGTATTAAGATCGTGTGACCACTGATATCAGGAAGGCTTAAGGATACTCTGCAGTTAATGGTCCATGAGGTCTCTGGATCCAGGGCACAAAGAACATTAAAATGACATTGATGGAAACTCAGATTCTTATGCTTGGTGAGAACACTTGGATGTAGAGATGTAAACTGCACACAGAAAACTCCTGGTGTCCAAAAGTGTCACTCCCCACGGGAGTCTACCCAGTCTGTCCATGCATCCTCTTTCGTGGAGTCATTTCTCCAAGCAGTCAAAACATCCATAGCAATGTCACTAACTAACTGAACTAATTGTAGGCTACTATTTGAGAGAAGACAACACCAAACTGCCCCCAGATACACTTCTCTAAAGTTTACGCAATTAAATCACGGAGGGATGAAACTGCCTCCATACTGACTCCTTTGTTCTAGTTTACTTTGGTTTTCTAAGATGGAAGCAAGGAACAATAATTGGTAGATCCAAGGTGTTTCCCTCGTGATGCAGTAGTCCCTTCTTATCGTGGGGGATGTGTTCCGACACCCAGAACACAGCAGATGGTGGGTGCCCAAGCAGCAGATAGTACTGAACACTCTCCTCACACTTTGATAGAGGGTCCATTCTCACTGTAGAGTTTAGCATCCTCTGCATATGAATTTTTTTCTTTCTTTAGTAAGTCAAGAGTTTTTATCTTGACTTTACAGCTTCTTTTTGGTATATCCAAATTGTGAGGATCACTACTATTGTGCTTTGAGGCCGTAACTAAACAAGGGTTCCTGCAATATAAATACATTGCTAAAACATGATGGTCAGTCTGATAACCCAGATGGCTGCCAAGTGACTGAGAGGGGCTCGTGTAGACAGTGTGCAAGTGCAGGATAAAGGGATGATTCAGGTCACAGGCAGGACGGCCCAAGATTTTATCACGCTGCTTGGAAAAAGGAACAATTTAAAACTTATGAATTATTTATTTCTGGAATTTTCCATTTAATATTTTTAATCTTTTTAAATGTGTTTTTTTAATTTCAGATTAATATGAGGGTATATATGTTTAGGTAACATTGTTTTCCTTTCTAAGGTAAAGCTCAAGTTGTAATTGAGCTCCCTATGCAGGGAGGGTGAAGAAAATAGCGTGTCATTTAATATTTGTAGACCAAGGTTGACCACGGGTAACTGAAATCATGGATAAAGTATTGCTGTGTAAAGACACTAATAACACTGTGAATAGGACACAGCTTGTGGTTGCATTTTATGGTTCAATTCTGGTTATATGTTTGAATTGAACCGTCTTACAGATAATAATTGTAACTTCACTGTTTCGGGAATTTTTCATAGATTACCTCATTTAATCTTTCCAAGGACCTAATGATATAGGCACTATTATTAATTTTCATTTTGCAGATGAAGACACTTAACACAGCAACCCTTGTTAACTTTCCCAAGGTCACACACGTTAATAAAGGAGGTTCCCAGAGTCAAATTAAGGCAGCTTGGCTTCAGGGTCAGCTGTCTATGCAACTATGTGCCTCATGAGTCATGGCAGATAATACTCAACTCCCAGAGCAATGCCCACGCTTTCTGGGTACTTGATGGAATGTTTGTAGGATGAATGTTACAAACAAAGGAAGAAACAAATGAATAAGTATTCAGCCATTTTGAAAGAGGGAAAATGAGTCTTTGGGAGCTCATCTTTGCTCCTTGAATTCTTTTAATTCACATCTCCTGAATTTGGAAACAGCGTCTTCTAATATGTTGACTAAAAAAAAAAAAAAAATTAATGAAGGCAAAAAGTTTCTATGATTGCTATTAGATCACTAATTTTTAAAATTTTAAATCTAAATGTATGATTTTTCAGAAACACTTTTTAAATATTTTGAGCTGATACTGTCACAGTTATCTCAGCCGTCATGCCCATCTGCACTTAAAAATACTTTCTTCTTTATCATGGTTTACTTAAGATTCAATTCCTCACATAGCCTCTCCTCTCAACTTAAACCATGCTTGGTACTTTTTATTTTAAAAAATAGTGTTTATTTGAATGGCTATTCTTCTAATATTAACTTCAGTGAATAAAATAGTAATCTTGACATTATTAAAAAGTCAAAAAACAACAGATGCGGGCATGGATGCAGAGAGAAAGGAGCAGTTATCACTGTTGGGGGGACTGCAAATTGGTACAACCTATATGGACAATATGGAGGTTCCTCACAGATATAAAAGTAGACTTATTATTTGATCTGGCAACCCCACTACTGTGTATCTACCCAAAGGAAAAGAAGTTTTATAAAAAAGACACCTGAACTCGAATGTTTACTGTGGCACAATTCACAATTGCAAAGATATGGAATCAACCTACGTGTCCATCAGTTTATGAGTGGATTAAGAAAATATGGCATATACACATATACATACATCCATACGTACTATGAAGTACTACTTAGCCATTAAAAAAAGCAATGAAATAATATCTTTTGCAACGACTCAGATAAAACTGGACATGATTATCCTAAGTTTGTGCATTTATAATTACTAGTTGACTTTTCTGTATAGTTTTCATCAGAACACTCAGCAGGTAGCTACATCCATGAAGATTGTATATGGAATTGTTTCTGTGGTTGAAGTGCTTTCAGAAGAAGAAGAAAATATGGCTCAGAGATTAAAAACCAGGTTCTAATTATAGTAGTCAGTTCAATTTTTAAAAATATAATGATATTGAAGTTTTTATTAACTGTAAAAAAATTTCCAGGAATTTCTAAGCTGTAGTTTCCACGGTAACTTTGACTGTTCTCTGTGCACAATCCTGCTTTGCATAACTACAAAGCAATTATGTCAAGACCTGAGTTGTGTCCAAGGCAGCAAGAACCACAATTATAGACACTGTAATTCACATGTACCCCTTGTTCATAACTTGTCTAAAAGAAAATGTGATTTCTCAGTGAAGCTTTACATATGTTTTGTCGCTCCTCAAAGGTAAGTTACTTCAGATGCATGAGGAAAGGATGACCTACCGCTAAGGGCCTTGTGGATAAGGAGAAAATTGATCTGCTTTGTTTCTGCCTCTTTCCAGTGCCTAGATTGACAGCCGTCTTTACAATCTGAAACTAGCAGAGAAGGGTGCCCGTCTTGGTCAGTGTGAGGTAGTGATTTCTCTGGCTACTCTTCTGTCTCCTGCCCAGAGTTCTCCCCCTGGGCATAAAACCACAAACTTGCTTTACCTTTATAAATAATACTTACATTCCATAATAGCTTTTAAATGATTTTTAACATTTTGGATGCATAATGTTTGTACATTTTTGTGGGACACATGTGATATTTTGTTACATGCATAGAATGTGTAATGACCTAAACAGAGTACTTAGGGCATGCATCACCTCAAGCACTTATTACGTCTATGTTTTGGGAACATTTCAAGTCCTCTCTTCTAGCTACTTTGACATATGCAATACATCATTGTTAACTCTAGGCACCCTATTCTGCTATAAAGCATTATAACTTTTCCTTCTACATAACTATATGGTCGTAGTCATTAGCCAACCTCTCTTCATCCTTCTTCACACCCCACCCCAATGCACACAAGTCTTTCTCAGTTTTCAGTGGCTTACTATTCTCCTCTCTACCTCCATGAGACCAACTTTGTAAGCTCCCACATATGAGTAAGAACAGGTGATAGCTGTCTTTCTGTACCTGATTTATTTTACTTAACACAATGACCTTAGATTTCATGCCTGGTGCTACCAATGACAGGATTCGCTTCTTTATGACCTCATAGTATTCCATTGTGTATATTTACCACATTTTCTTTATCCGTTCATCTGTTGATTGGGCACTTAGGTTGATTCCATATTTTTGCACTTGTGAATTGTGCTACAGTAAACACAGGAGCACAGAGATCCCTTTGACAGACACATTTCCTTTCCTTTGGATAAATATCCAGCAATGGGATTGGTAGATCATACAAAAGTTCTATTTTTAGTTTTTTGAGAAATCTCCATCCTGTTTTCCATAATGACTATGCTAATTTACATTCCCACCACCACCATATAGCATTTCCCTTTTCTCCACACCCTCACCAGTTATTTTTTGTCTTTTTAAAAATAGCTGGCTCTTGATGAAACCTTTTTAAAGGTTCAAATTCTCAATTACATATCCCCTCCACAATTATTCATTTTCATGGGGAAAAATTCTTAATTCACTTGCACGGCACCTGCTCCATATGAGCATGTAGGGTGTTTTATGGTGGCTATGCCACACTTGTAATCACAAATCACTTTCATGCTCCTAAACATCACATGCCGTGGGCCATTTCTGTCCCTTTATGGATTTGACTTTTCAAGGCTCACTGCAAGCTGCTCCCTCCACCCTCCTCGGTACTTATGCCTGTAATTTAGATTAGCTTCCCCAGCAGGATCAGTGTTGTTTGGGTGATGAACTTGAGGTCAGATTAGCCAGTCTTCTTGTAAAACCTCCAGAGTAGGATCAACTATTGGCATAATAAATATTTGTTATCCACATAGTACACATTGGATGTTTCAAAACAGCCAAGATTAAATAGTAACTAAGGTTAACATGCCACTATATTTGCAACTTACGACTTACAGGCTACCTAAAGAAACACATGGGAAAATTTTAAACTTTGAATTTTATGGTCATATAGTGATATTAAACTCTGGGTCTGACACTAACTACTTGCATAAACTTGAACAAGTTACTTACGCTCTTTCGGCCCAGTTTTCTTATCTGAAAAAAAAAAAGGCACTAACCTCTATGTATCCAGGTCCTTCTAGGCACTAAGCACTGAGATAGCTGCTTTCCATCTTTATTTAATGTATTTCTAATAATAGCAACACAGCAAGGTATTACTATATCCATTTTGTAATTTAGTTGGAAAATTGGTATTTGAATTTGTTTTTATCTGCTAATATCAATGCCCCTATTTCTTTTGAGAGAATATTTCTTTCTTTCTATTACTTCTGTAGATTATGATGGGCGTACTAAAGATCTGTTGATAGAAGCAAGTGGAAGAGTGTTTATTTGTTTCAAATATCTTTTCCCTTTTTAGAAAGTTTAAATTCCAAGGGCCGTGTGTGTGTGTGTGTGTGTGTGTGTGTGTCTTTATAATAGTTGCTTGTGCAAATTTTCTACATGGTAGGATACATGCAGGGCTGACATTCAGCCAGCCAGTAGGCATGGAAAGGACAAAATTGGTGTAGTTCATTGTTTGTTATATGTTTTTTTTTTTGATGTAATGGTCTTTCTGATCAAGACCCTAGTACATTTATTTTTTTTGTTTGTTTCAGATTGATATGAGGGCACAAATGTTTAGGTTACATTGTTTTCATTTCTGAGGTAAGATTCAAGTTGTATTTGAACCCTTCTCCCAGGGGGTATTGTGCCAAACACCCTCACATTGCGCACATTAGGTAAGATCCCACCAATCACCCTCCCCCTCCCACTTCCCCGCACCCCTCTCTCCCAACCCCCTCTCTAGACTATATTGTGTTTTTCTTTCATGTGGGCATATAATTTTTACATATTGGTTTCATATTCATGTTGAGTACTCCGGATACATTTTTTCCCCCATTCTTGTGTTACTTCACTAAGAAGAATTGGTTTCAACTCTATCCAGCTAAACGTAAAAGACATAAATTTTTCCATCCCTTCTGACTTCCCAGCAGCATGCTGACTAGGATGTCAAGTATTTTTTAATATCAATATAAAATATTAAAATCAATAATAAATTATCAGGACTCACGCAGCCCTTTCTCCTCCTTACACTGACCATCTTGTTTTATAATTTACAGAAAACACCTAACTTGGGAAATTCTTGGGGCCAGTGTCTATATCCTAGTTCATCTAGGTATTCTCAGATTGTGGCTCAGTGAATGTCTTTAATAAATGCTTGAATTAATCAGCAAGTGACTAAAGAGTGAATGACATGAAACCAAGGCTCAGGGAAATGACTAATCTCTCCAAGGTCAACTGCTAGAAAGTGGCAATGTCACTCTGACTCTTCTCCTGCATCTTATACAGTTGGTGAGGGAATATAAGAACATGGTTATGTCTAAGACCTAGTAGGGACTCAACTGTTTGTTTCTGCTCTTCTACCTAAGTATAGTCAAGTATCTCAGCCCTGCACCTTTGCTTTCAAACCACAATGTAATCTAACCTCAGCATTTGTGGACTTGAGAGCACACCGTGCCAGTTCATCTTGAACCCTGGGGGATTTCCCGTGTTTTTCCTTCACTCGCTTTCTTCCTTCCCCATCTTTTTGGTCGATCCCAGAAATGGCTTCATGTTGTTGCTGTGCTCTTGAGAGCAACTAAGCGCTCAGGGTTCCTACATCTTTTTTAACCTAATCAAGAAAGGAAAAAAATGGTCATTTCTCAACATGACTCTCCCAAGACTCCTAAGAATTAGACATTCTTTCTAATACAAAATTTTGAAATAATATCCCCCTTTTCAGTTAGCCTTTGATGTTTCTTCTTTGCATTGATAGCTTACTTACTGATTAATTTACATTTGTGTACAAATCCCAGGAAATTCCCTGCAAGTTCACAGCCTGCCCTCCGTGTAGGCTTTCTCTATTAAAAGGACTAAGAATGACTTGTAATCCAAAGTCACAATTTAATTTTAAAACCCTCAAGCAAAATATGCAAAGGGTTTATACACAGGTCCAGGGTGACTTAGCCATACATAGTATAAAGTTCTTGGGAAACACCAAATTGGCCTTGTTTTATAAGTTTGCCTTGAGAAGTTCTAAAAACAGACTATTAAATATAAAATTCTTTGCTTTTTTACCTATGCTGTGTGTTCTCACTTAACACTTGGGTCACTGATTTTATGTAATCTTATGCTTAAAATGGCTAGTGCATGATCAGAGTTCTTTGGACTCAGAGGTGACCTACAGGGAGCCCCTCTTTGGACCTCTGCCACGTGCGCTGCATGAAACCCGAGCTCACATGGAGCCAGATATGATGCTCTCTGATGCTTCCCAGCAGGTTGGTGGGAGGGGGAAGTGTTTCTCTTTGGAGAAACAGGTGTGTATGTATGGAACAATGAGACAGCAGTCCAGAAGAGGGTTTGATGAAGGGCAAAATTTTCCACAAGAGACTGAGTGCACATGAATTTAGAGTCAGTGCCCATAGAACGATGTGGATCTGATATATTGAACCCAGAGTAACCTCAGAACAATGAAAGCAAATAGTTCTATTTTGAAGTTAGAGCTTCGATTAAGCCTGGAAGTGAAATGAAAGCATAGTGCCTTTAGCCACTCCGTGTTGGAACTGTATATATGTGATCCCTGTTGCTCATCTGGACAGTCCATCAAACAATACTGCTTGACACATTAAAGAGGGGTAGGCACTGGGTGGTGGTAAACAGCACTCCTGCAGGACTGTTCAGGACTGGTGAAAAGAGTCCAACAGGGCGTGCTCAGTTCTTCTTCCAAGGCTTTTCCAAGATCAGCTTAGAGGCAGGAGAGCCCCAATACCAGAGAATGGGGTATATTTTACCCTGTGCATGATTAGGAAAAGCTCAGAATACACAATCTTTATAACTTCAGAATGACCCATGTGTTCCTGAAACTCTGATTCCTTCATCCTGATCTGGCCAATTGTCACATACCACAGTCTTACTGTCAATTACACCATACAGCAAAAGAGACCCTAGATGGATTTAAAAGTTCAAAGTTTTAAAAACACTCTATAAGAAAATACACGTGATTGCTTGATTAAATTTGAAATGGGAAAAGGATTTTGGAAGACATGAAAGTCATAGGGAAAAGATGAACATACTTGACTACATAAAACTTTAATATGTCTACACTTCAGAGAACATCATAAATAAAATCTTAATGTAAATCAAAATTAGGAGAAAATATTTTCAACAAAGAGTTAACATGTCAAAGATATAAATTATTCTTACAAATCAATAAGAGAAACACTAAAAATGTGAAAGAAAAAGATAGGAAAAGAACCAGATCTCCGAGCAATCCACAAGAGAAAAAATACAGCAGTGTTCACTAAGCAACACCAAGTGCATTGCAGATTACTATTCCAGCTGGAAGAAAACAGTGGTGAGGAAAAGACCGAGTTCCTGCTTTCACAGAAAAAACATTTTGATGTGAAAAGACAGTCAATAAGAAAATTTCATAAGTAAGTAAATATAGGATGTGTCTGATGGTGATAGATACTTTGGAGAAAAGAAGGCAAAGGAATCCCAGGGGTGGGAAGCTGCGTGCTTCTCTAAGAAGGTGACAGTTGAGTGCAGGGAAGAAATAGTACTCACCAAGTAGATACCTAAGAGAGTGGTATTCTAAAAAGGAAACAGCACGTGCAAATACCCAGAGGCAGAGAGTACTGCGTATCACCAAAATAGCATCCACCAGAGTGTCTGGAGCAGAGTGGACAGAGAGAAGAGCAGCAGCAGTGGGGTCAGAAAAGCAGCAGGTGGGAACAGCCTACACAGGGCTTTCCTGTGACTCCTGTGCTCTGAGAAGTGAAGCCCTTGGCAGTTTTGAGCAGAAAAGTGCCATAATGTGGCTTAATACTTAAAGGATCATCATTCCGGTTGCTGTGTAGGAAAAGGGTGCAGGGAACAAAGGCTGAAGCAGATTAAGCAATTAGGAGGCAATTGCAGCCACCCAGCTAGGATATCATCGTAGCTTGGACAAGGGTGATAACAGAGGAGGTGGAAAAATAATAAAATTGTGGCTACATTTTGGAGGCAGAGTGTTAAACAGGTATTGCAGAAAGATCAAATGTGGAGTGTGTAAGAGAGAAGTGTCAAGTGATGCCTGGGTTTTTTGACCTGGTTTTTTGATCAATGATTTTCAGGATGGAGAGACTGTGAGGACAGCTGGTTTGAGAGGAACATTAGGAGTTTACTTGTGGACATGTCATGTTTGAGGTGTCCCTCCAAAACTGTGAAACGCAAGAGTGGAGATCAGGACAAAGGACAGGGCTAGACTTAGACTTGGTTCCTCTGTCTAAGCTGGGACTAGATAGATGATCTTTGGCTAGGAGTTAAGTACGTAGAGGACAGTTGTCTGAGCAGAGCCTCGGGTTCTCCAACATTGATGACCCAATTAACTAGGAGGTGCCAGCAAAGCAGAGTATGGAAGAGGCACGTGTTTGGTAACCTTGTTCTTTCCTCTGTGACTTCTCCCATTGCTTTCATGCTCACGTGGTCATTTATGCTTATAAAGTAGCCTCTACTTCTAAAGATAGTGCATATTAAATTTAAAGGCAAAACCAAGATCAGAGGGCATTTTTGAACAAAGGATTAGTATCTTTGATATATATAGAACTCAAAATCTCTGAGAAAAATACTAACACCCCAGCAGAAGTCCACACATAAGAGCAAGTGTGAAGTCAGAAAGTCACCAGCCCTGTATTTATCATCTTTTTACTTAAAAAACTTATCTTTAGCTTTGAAAGGAGTGAAATACATAATTTGTTAAGAATATAATTGGGCATAAAAACAAAGATGTAATGAAAAATCCCATCTATAAAGTTGCCATGCAATATGGATGCACATTTTTTCCCCAGTAGACACTATCATATCAAGCATGTCTGGTCTTTTTCAAAATAATCTGACAACCATATTGGAAGATGAAAACCATCTTAGAAATAGTACCGGTAAAGACTTGGGGATATTTAGCCTTACAAATAAATATGTATCAAAATGGCAAAATCCTTAATATTTTTTAAATTCCAGGTTGACTAGGTCTTTCTGAAACAAAACTGGTGAGTTTGTAAATTGGTGTTCACTTTCTGGAGAGTAATGCATCTATTTGTTATCAAAAGCCTAAAAACTATCATACTCTTTGACTCAACAGTCAAATTCTGATTTAATTAGAAATACTGACTTGAGAAGTGTAACCAAAGGAGACGATCATGGATGAGGCTAAAGATTTAACTACGAGGATATTTACAACATCCATATTTGGGGTGATATAAAATGGTGAACAATAGACTGGGGGTGGTGGCTCACACCTGTAATCCCAGCGCTCAGAGGCCAAGGGGGGGAGGATTGCTTAAGCTTAGGAGTTTGAGACCAGCCTGAGCAAGAGCGAGACCCATCCGTACTGAAAATGGGAAAATGAGCTGGGTATTGTGGCAGGTGCCTATAGTCCCAGCTACTCAGGAGGCTGAAGCAGGAGGATCATCTAAAGCCCAGGAGTAGGAGGCTGCTGTGAGCTATGATGAAGCCATGGCACTCTGGCCTGGGCAACAGAGTGAGACTCTGTCTCAAAAAAATAAATAAATAAAATAAACTGGTGAACAACATAAATAATGCACAATTGGCTAAATTAACTATAGTATGTCTATATGATAGAATAACACGTGGCAATTAAAAACTACCAATCACACCCCAGAAGTAATGGCATAGAAAAATGATCCAATGACAGGGGAACTCTATGGCCTGTTTCTGTTTACACAGGAGGGATGTCCAGAGAGTATCCAGCCAGGCATGTCTCAGTCTTTCCACTTTACATGGCTGGATACTTTCTGAACAGCCTTTATATGCCTAGAAAATAGACGAGAAAGAAGTAATCAGAATGTTACATTCGTCTCTGGGTAGTCTGAGATGAATGATTTTAATTTTATTAGAGTTGCCTGTTTCAAGTTTCCTACCATACATTTATTAATTACATGGACACAGAGAGCAATGATAGAGAACCAGCTGGAAACTGTTTATAAAGACAACACAGAAGCAGTGTTTTAGAGCAGCACCCCTCATCAGAACTTTCTGCAGGGATGGAAATGTTCTGTGTCTGTGCGGTCCACAGTAGCCACTACCCACATGGGGCTGTCAAGCCCTTGCTATAGTTAGTTCAACTGGGATAGCAATTTTTTTTATGAGCCAACACAAAAACTCCCTTCATTTTTGCAAAGTCATGTATGCTCACAAGACTGTTACATGAAAGAATAATAAACACTGCTCTTGCTGCTTGGAAAAACATGATTTTTAATTTTCATTGAGTTAAATTTATAGAACCATGTGCAGAAAATGGCTACTATATTTTGTGGTGCAGTTCTGTGGCTGATTGTCCTGGGGCAGAGAGGAGAGGGTCAGCAGACCGTGTCCAGTGTGAGAACTCTGGGTTAGATAAGATCCAAGACAATCAGCCCCACTGGATTCAGGATCCTCGGCAGTTTTCCTTGGAGAACTAGAAGTGTATTTCCAAACTCCAATGTGTAAAATTTATCATGCTCGTAATTTAGGTATAGATTAACAGTAAGATAACATGGTACTGGCTGTGGCCTGTTAGGAACTAGGCCACGCAGCAGCAGGTGGGTAGTGAGCAAGATTCATCTCTATTTGCAGCCGCTCCCCATCACTCCTATCACCGCCTGAGCTCCACCTCCTGTCAGATCAGCAGCAACATTAGATTCCCATCGGATCAGGAACCCGACTGTAGGGATCTGGCTTGTGTGCTCCTTGTAAAAATCTAATATGTGATGATCGAAGGTGGAGATGTAATGCCCCTGAATCACCCTGAAATCTCTCCTACCCCCATCCTTGGAAAAAAATGTCTTCCATGAAACCAATCCTGGTGCCAGAATGGCTGGGGACTGCTCATACAGAGTTCTCATTACATAGTGTAGATTTTTTTTTCTCAATTTATGTATTTGGTTGTTGTCATAATATTTATAATCAAAGAACTCTTCTAGGTCCCAGGAAAAAGGGAATTCTGGACAGGATAAATAGTATTCAGATATTACAGGCAAGATTGGAAATCCTTACCAAGTACTTCTTTTTAAGTCGGCTTACTTTGCTCTGCATTTGCTGAACACTGGAGTTACATATGAAGAACTACGACTCTGTATTGACCACCTAGAAGGAAGAGGGGGAAAGCCTCACTCTTTTCTGACTCCAGCTTGTCATTAAACACACCCAGACCTTGCTTTGTGGCTGCAGCTTGAAGAGCCATTTTTCTCCCAGTCAAATTTAGTGTGTTAAAAAGTTTCAAAGAGGCTCGGCGCCTGTGGCTCAAGCGGCTAAGGTGCCAGCCACATACACCTAAGGTGGCGGGTTCGAATCCCCAGTCTGGGCCCGCCAAACAACAATGATGACTGCAACCAAAAAATGGCCGGGTGTTGTGGTGGGCGCCTGTGGTCCCAGCTACTTGGGAGGCAGAGGCAGGAGACTCGCTTGAGCCCAGGAGTTGGAGGTTGCTATGAGCTGTGATGCCATAGCACTCTACCCAGGGGGATAGCTTGAGGCTCCGTCTCAAAAAA
>CAUYQV010025239.1:0-15472 GCA_963574575.1 Galagoides demidoff | reverse complement strand
AGCAACCTCAAACTCTTGGGCTTAAGTGATTCTCTTGCCTCAGCCTCCCCAGTAGCTGGGACTACAGGCACCTGCCACAATGGCTAGCTATTTTTTTTGTTATTGTTGTCATTGTTGTTTAGCAGGCCCAGGCTGAGTTTGAACCCACCAGGCCCAATGCATGTGGCCAGTGCCCTAACTACTGACCTACAGGCACCAAGTCCTAAGGGTCTTGTTTTTAATTGCCAGTATTTAAAACTTAAGTGGTTTCACTGGATCTTCAAATCTTCTTGAAACTACAAGTCTGGCAGTACTGGGCCCCACCCTACATGGTCAGCCAGAGCCACTTACTGGCTATCCCTTGGGAGGGGACTCCTGGTCTCAGCCTCTACTCTCCCCACCTAGTCCACCACGGGCATTTGGCTTTGTGACCCTTGCACAAGTTACTATGAAAAAGGAGACTTCTCAGATGTCAAAAGCTTTTCCCAGGGATATTTTATAATGAAACTCAAGTCCTCAATAAAATAAACACCTGGAACATCTGGTGCAAGGCCCTTCTCTGATCCTAGCTATGCCTTCAGCTGCAGAGAACACACATAAGGAGAACCTCCCCACAGAGGTTCACCAAGGGCAACAGCTAAGCGCAGCCATCAAAAGGGAGGTCTCAGTCCCCTGGCGCTGACACATCTAGCCCTGAGCAGTGGCCACAGAGCTTGCTATTTCCAGCGGGAGGAAAGAAATTTCAGCACAAAGCAAAAGTGGCCGTAACTGACTGAAAAATAATTCTTATTGAGCACTCACTATGTGCTTAGGAAAACACATAGAGACCCATGGGTAGGAACAGGACCCCCAAAGAGAAACGACTCCCCCTCTACCATGGCCTATGCTCTTTCCTCCTGCCCCAGCTCCTCTGCCCTCCACTTCCCTGAAAGGCTCTGCCTCTCCAGACGAGATTCCCATCCATCCGGGCTGCCCTTCCAATGTCAAAGCAAAGGGCCTCAAACAGCAAAATCTTCAAGTGGCCAGTGAAAGACTGCCACACTGCCATTGTCTCCCCAGATGCAGTGGACCCCACCCTACCTGGTTCCTGCAGAATTTCTGCTCTTTGGGAACACGCCCAATCGATGTCCAGGACAGCCACTATCCTTGAAGAAGAGTTGTCCCAGACAGCAACCACCCACCCGTGAATGCAGCTAGCCAGCATTTCCCCTGATGTCTCATCCCTAGGCTTCCTGTCATGCCTACCCTGCTCCCTAAAAATGGCAGTCCTTCCCAGGGTCTATCAGCCCAAAACTACCCTGGGAGAGGAAGTACCAAGCTTGTGTGATGCTGTTCCACTAGGTCCAGCCAGAGCCCTTCCACCAATCAGACGAGGCAGGTTGGGGGAGACACAGACAGACAGGAACCCCTCCATAGCCATGTGACCTCAAGCTTGCTCCCCTCAAAGCTGTGTGACCTTCCACAGGTTTCTCCACTTCTCTGAGCTCTTCCCCATTGAACCCAGAGACTGTTTAGATACAAGATCTAGTCTGGTCCTGCTTTCTCTCCTCTTCCAGGCCTCGTCCCCAACACCTGCGTGCAGGCACACACACACACGTTTGCAGATCCACGAACAGTCTCGGAAGTACAGTATTCACATTATATGTAAGTGGAACTTCCTATCATTTACATTCCCATAAAATGGCAAATTTATCATGAAAGTGAATAAAAGTGGGATTCAGGACACCCTCCTTCTAAGCCCTAGTCCCAGACTTTTCCTTTTCCCAGACAGGAGCTTTGCAGATCATCAAATCCAAAACCCTCCTTTTGAGAGGTAAAGTGGGAGCCCCAAGGAAGCGCAGGGCCTTGACCAAGGACACACAGTGGCACTGCCAGGTCTGGACCCGCCGCGCAGGGCTCGCTCCTCAACATGCGCCCCCCTCCGCGCAGCCCGCCTCTACTCACATATAGCGCAAGTGGGGGTTCTTGGCAAAGGCTCTGGGCTGGATGCTCCGAAGTCCTGAGTTCTTGATGGTCCTGGCAAGAAAGGAAAAGAGAATAGTGGGGTCAGGGAGCAGAGGGGCATCTGCTCTGGGCTGAGACTGACAGGTAGTCAGGCCACAGCTGGCCCTGTGGCAGCTGCTACAGGTCAAGCCATCTCTCCACCAGCCATCCCCAGGCATGCCCAGTGGCGCACCCAGGTTCACACCCCTGGGGCTCTGTGAGAGGCTGGAACATGGGCCAGCAGTGTATGTAGCTACCACCACATGCCCTGACCAGCAGGGGGCTCCTGGTGGGTCAGCAAGGACAGGGCTAGAGTCCACTTGGTATCTCTTCTGTCTCCCCACCCCAGTCCCTCACACCCACTAGCACCAACACCCCAAGGAAGAGGAGCGGAGAGATCTCGTACGTCAAGGAGCTCAGTAGCCAAGCACAGGGCTGAGGACAGGGCTCCAGGGCCCACTTCAGGCTGTTTCCACACACGAGCCCTACCTCTCTGGGCTGGAGTGATGTGCAGGGCAGTGAAGAGATGGCTTTTGAAGCCCCTGACATCTCCTAAGTAGATAACACCAGCTCTTCCAGAAAAGTCCCGTGCAGGGGAAGCACAGAAGGCAGCCTTGCCACACCCAATGCCCCACCCGGGAAGGGAACCGGGGACACTCACAGTTTTTGAAGTCCCGTGTACAGCTCCATGTCCACGGCGTTGAGCGTGTGCAGGCTACGCCAATTCTCTATGTGTCTGCAGGGAGGAGGAGAGCGAGAGTCAGGTCCAGGAGGGTGGCAGGGGTACGGGCACGGCACTGGCTGTCAACCCAGAGACACCTGGGTTTGCATCCTGGATGGGCCTAACACAGCTAGGCTTCTGCCAAGTCACCAAATACCTCGGAGCCTCAGTTTCTTCCTCTATGTGGTGGGACATATGAGCCTGACGGGGGCGTTGTAAGAATTGAACGGACTCACTGGGTCCAGGTGCCCCCCTCCCCCACATGGCATTCAGTGTCTCCTAACTCCAGACAAACTCCACTCTTCAAAGACTTGAAGCCTAATTTCCTTGCTTGTCTTTCTGAGTTTGCCTCTGTTCCCTTTCTTTCTTTTTTCCTACAGAGTGTCCCAAAAGTCACCCCTAAAATCAGAAGGGAAAATTGTAGCTAAATGTACATTTACAAAATATTAAAATTTTACAAAATATTTATGAAATATTGTCTATGTGGTTGGTTGCCTCTTTGTAAAATTCTCTAATGACTATTTTGTAAATAAAGGTACATTTAGCTACAATTTCCCCTTTTCTGTATGTATCATGACTTTTGGGGCAACTTTTGGGATACCCTGTATTTAAGATTTCCTAAGGGTCTTTCTTAGCTCCCACTGGTAAAGGCAATGCAGATGATGTGGCTTAAAAAAAAAATAGTGCTGGCTTGCCAGTGGGCGTGGCTTCTGGGTAAAAAAGACAAAGAGGGACACACATCTGCCTCCAGCAGCCACCAGGGTCCAGACACTGATAGCTTCCTTGGAGTGACCACAGCCCAATCCATTCTGGAGCTCAGGGAAACCAATGGCTTGATGTGGCACAGCTGATTCCGGAGCAGAGGAGGCTCCCTAAGGACAGGGAGGCCCAGGGCTTGGTGGAGAGAACATGCATCTAATATTCAAGGAGCCAGAGTCCAGCTCACCTGACACTCCAGCATCGGTGACTTTGAGCACGTGCTTTCACCTCTCTGGGCCTCTCATTTCTCCATTTGTAAAAGGAGAAGGTTGCACTAGATCAGCAGTTTCTTCCCCTTTTTATCACACACACAAAAAATCTCCTTTTAGAACTTGTTCCCTGGAGAGCTCATGTTTAAGGAGCTTTGTGTCTGGCAAGCACACTACATGTATTAAGTACTAATTAATTCATCTTCTCGGATTTATTAATCAAAGATATAAATCACCGTTAACCAGAGCTTTTCATCAGCAGACACAAACCAGTGCTCACTCACCCAATGCATAAATTCCAGCCCAAAGCAAGGAAACTTGAAAGTTCTATTTGCAAAAGAAGGCCTGTCAGGGGTAGGGGTCTGATTTCCGTTAGTGCTTCTGACATTGACCAAACGCTGGGGTCAAATGTCCCTCATTATTGCTTTTGGGGTCCTCAGGTTCAGAACCATTAGACTATCGATTACTGAAGCCTTCCCAGCTGTAAAGCCATGCAGAAGATGACCATTCACACACACCTGCTGTCCCATGGAGCACCAGAGGATCTCAGGAAAAGGCCTCCTACTGCCCACCCATCCCTCCTAGGACCCGACTCTCAGTCAGTGCCCATGAGGTCTGAGTACCATCTTAGTGAAGTGTACAGAGAGGTGACAGCTCATCTCGCAACAGAGCTACCGAAGGCACATTCTGGCCAGAAAAGTGACAGCCACCTTCCCCAGACGTCTCCTCCCCAGCCCAACCACACCCGTAGCTCTGCCATCTGTCACCAAGTCGAGCCAGAGCCAGGAAGGCAGCAGGCCTGTGGCTGCCAGGGCCTCTGGAAGCATTTCAGAGCCGCAGAGAGGTAAGGTATGCTGAGAGCCTGTTTTGTACCACATTCTCTCAAAGTCCCTGCTGAGCAGCCAGAGACACTGGCATCTGCTGGGGACATGGACCAGGTGGCCAGGTTGGTATTGGATTGGATTCCAGTTCCAAAGACTTCTCCCTAGAAGCCTCGTTGCCCCAGGTCAGTTTGGGTGGTCTGGTCTCATCACGGCAGGGACCTTGGCAACATTTCAGACAAAAAGGAAAGCCAGAAGGAGCAGGACTACCTGTGCCACTAGGTCCCCCAGTGTGGTCCCTGAGCCACTGGTAAGTTCCCAAGGAGATTAAGCGTTTGCACAGAGTACCTTTTGTTCACAGGAGCCCAGCATCCCACAAGGATCTGTTCCCAACAAGGGACTGTGAACCAAATTGTTCAAATAAGTGGAATCATTTCTCTCAGCCTACACTTGAATTCCATAAATATGTTTTTATTACGGTTGGGCTATCAATAACTACTGCATCCAAAACTTTATCTTTCTCAGCCCTCATGGCCCACAGACTGACCCCACCCCAACCGACGCACACCCTGAGCTGTGGTGGGGAAATGGAGGTACTGAGTCCTCTGTGAAATAGAATAACGACCACCACTTCCTCTGCTGGGTGGGTCTGCATTTTCCTAAATCAGGGAACGGCATTTTACAGCCACAGTGCAATAGTGTGGTGAGGAGTTAAGCTCTGGGACAGTGGACAGTGACTACAGCCCTCCACCTGCTTTTGGACAGCCCCAGAGCTAAGAATAGCTTTTATATTTTTACAAAATCAGAAGAATCGTATTCTGTGACACATGAAAACGATATGAAATTCAAATTTCTTTGTTCATGCCCGTTCATTTACTGTCACCCATGGCTCCTGCTTAGCTACAATGACAGACCTGAATAGGTGAAGCGTGAGCGATGTGGCCACAAAGCTTAAAATATCTACTCTCTGGCCTCTGCAGAAAAAAGTTACTGAACCCTGCCCCGGAACTAGTGTCCCATCCCTACCTCTACCTATGTGACCCTGTCTAGGTGACTTTACCTGTTTGTGGCTCAGTTTTTTCATCTGCCAAATGGGGATGAGAACACACCTGGCTAGTAAGAATGGTGCGATCACTGACAAGACTGTGTTAAAAAGCCCTCAGGCAGCATGGGGCACACGTGAGTCCTGGGGCAGAGCCAGCTATGCCAATTATTCTCCCTCTGTGCCTTCCAGAGGCTGAGTAGTCTTTTCTCAGTTTTCAAGCTAAAAATGGCATCAGGCTTCTGCTGGAAGTTGTCATTTTTTTTCAGCAATCATTGATAAAAATCCCCACGTGGCAGAAGGGTGCAGCGGTAGGAAACCTGTCACTCACGACCTCTAGGAAAGCCGTTCCAGCAGAAATTTATAAACAGGTTCAAGGAATGCGCAGATGCCACGTCAGAGCAGGTTCCGAGGAAGAGCAGGACGGCGAAGGTGCAGGCCTGACATTTGCGGATGACATCGCCGGGTGCCTGCCAAGTTCTCCTGTGACTCACCACTTGGTACCAGACCAGGGTGGGGGTGGGGAGGGGTCAATGAGGGTTACTCTGCTGGCTGGTTTGTGCTCTCAGGGAGGCCAAGAGGTTAAGTGGGAAAGGCAAGCTCTAAAAAAATAAATAAGTCAGACAAAGTAGGAGAGCTGGTTTGGTTTGCTTTTGTTAAAAGTAAGTAGTGGGGACTTGGTCCATACGACTACACATGGCCTCCCCTTTCTGTAGCTTTTCTGGATTGTTGGGGTGGTTTCCAGTGAGCACTTGTTTTAGCATATGTTTTGCCATTTGAAGAACCATCAGGAACAACACGTTTCTAAAGGAAGGTCAGGTGCCCAAACCCTGAGTGGGGTGGTGACGGATGGTTCTGCTCTAGGACCCCAAGCTGGCCCGGCTCAGCCCTGCCAGGGCGCCTCACAAACCTACTCCCACCATGGGGAAGAAGAATGCCAGGACACGGGTCAATGTGCCTGCACAGCTCTGCAGCATGTGTGGTGGCAGTGACAGTGGCCCTCCTGGGGACTTACAGCTCTGACCTCAATTTGGGTGTCCCTGCTTCAGTCAGGAATAGGGAGGAGAGGGAGCAGAGGAAGGCAAAGGGGGGGAGTCCAGGCTCTCATCCCTTCCTTAAATAAATCACCTCCACTTTAGTCTCTTAACACAGTGGTCCTCGAGGGGAGCCCATTTTGCCCCAGCAATCGTGTGACCACACCTGGAGACAGTTTTGGTTGTCACAACTGAGGAAAAAGAGTAACACTGCCTTACAGTGGGTGGAGACAGGGGTGCTGCTGAACGCCCAACAGTGCACAGCTCCCTGCCACAAAGAATCACCAGCCCAAAATGTCCACAGTACTGAGACTGAGAAACCTTGCTTTATTATATAAAGCTTCTGCCCAAGATTGCCACTGAAGCAAGAGTCCCATGACATAAAACATCAATTTTAAAAATGACTGCTTTGTAGCAAACACTATAAGGCCTCAGGCCAAAACACACAAAAGTCTGCCTCTGGGTCACTGCGTCCAGGGGAGAGAGAAAAGATTGAAAGCCAAGGCTCCCAGGACCCTCCCAAGACAAAGGCTTTACTTGAGAGGAAATGAAGAGGTCTTTGGCCCATGGGACTATGGTCCAAGCCAGGCTGCACATTTGAGAAGCAAGAATGGTCTCTTCTCACCATCTTTGGCTGGAATCCACCAGCCAAGAGCCTTTTTCCTCCCCTGGAAGTTTCTCTCCTGGATTTCTCATGCTTCTTCATTCCATAGAAAAGAGAAATGCTTCAGCCAGAGAGTGAGCTCAGTACCCTGTCCCTACCCTCTTGCTACTGCCCTCAATGACACTCTGCAATGAGTCTCTGCTCTGCTAAGAGCTAATGAGCACCTCTTTTCCTTAAAGAAGGCGGCAGTGAGGCATAATACACGACAACATGGACCTCCTGAGCCAGAGCCAAGCTTAGAGCTGCAGCTCCAAAACCTCAATGAGGTCACAGTGGACCTCCATGGTCAGGATTTTATGATGCTGCCAGCTGCAAATGAGTGAGGCAGAGACAGGGAGGGCCATACAGAGTCTCTTCTGAAATATTAGAAAAACTATCAGAAACAGCCTAACTCTCAATGACTCACGATATCCAATCCTGAGCCTTGGAGACCCAGGACCACAGATAGGTGCTTCATACCCAGTTTTGGAATGAAACATGGCATAAATTAAATTAATTGATACATTCAAGGAGAACACAAAAATCCTTTGTGTGTGCTAGAATAAATGAGATTAAGCTTTTGTACCATAGCTCTGTCTTCCTCCTTCTGTTTTTGCTTTGACCAATATGAAAATGAATTGGAAATCTCCAAGCATCTAAAAATTAGATGGTACAGACTGTGTGGTCCATATTTTAATTAAAAACATGTCCTGTGGATATGTTTGAGAGTTGTTTATACCTCTACTACTTAGTGTTTAATATTTATGCTTCCTCTACACAGAAAACTCTAGGACATTAAGACATCCACTGCCATCTAATTTTGGAAGATGAACGTGGCTGAGGCAGCCCACAGAAGGGCCAAGACACCCTTCACCCAGCAGAACGTCCTTGGTCATGTGGACACACCTAGAAGACAGGGGTTTCTGTCGGTGGGATGTGGGACACCCTCCCTTCTATCGGACATGGCAGACCAGGAATTGCCTCATTTTTCCAAGCTTTCCCCTCTTCTCCTTTGGTGTCAGATCGCTGTTATTTTCACTGTGACTTCTCACGGCTATTAATGAGCTGTTCTTCATAGCCAAATTTTCCAGACAACTAAATCTAAATGCAAAACCTTTGTATTTTCAACTTCCTTACTGTGTATTCCTTTTCCCCCTAAAATGCTGTAATGACACACCTCCTTGCCTTTTTAAGCAGACTGAAGTGATTGTGATTAACACATTCTTGATGACCCTCCATCATCACGACCAACCTAACCATTCTGCTTGGCTACAACACAGCAAAGCCCTCACAAACACTTCAAGGATGCAGAACTTACACCTCTCTACTGCAAATGGGCCCATCCTGGTAGGATTTCTGATTCTAATGGTTATTGCATCCATTTTTAATAATTTTCTGGCTCTTTCTTTGATATCAGGCTGGGGACCCTCACCTCTTGAGCAGCTTCCCCCAGGACCCCCTCCCTCCCGATGTGGTGTGACTAGTTCTTTGCCACCTCTTGGAGCATACGAGTCAGGCACTGGCATCTGGAAGCACTCTGACCTGGAGATGACACAGGCTCTAGCAATGGAAGCCAGGTGCCCTCGTGCCAGTTATGTGAGCCTGTCCAGTCCCTCAGTTTCCTCATAGGAAATCTGTTTGTGGTGAGGGTTGGAGAAAGCAATGCCTAAGTTTTCAATTCAGCACCAGAGCAATAAATAGCTGATTCCATTGCTATTCTTAGAACTGTGTGTTAAGTAAGAGGAAATAGGATCTAAGGCAGTGGTTCTCAACCTTTCTAACACCGAGATGTATTTTTCATTGTTACAAAGGGGTCGCGACCCACAGGTTAAGAACTACTGATCTAAGGAAATATGAAAAACTCACACATACACACCCATACAAACGGGTAGCTATTTACCCTTGTTTTCTTACTACTTTGTTTTGTGCCTCCTTTCTAGATAATTGAGGTTAGCGGATAAGTGAAGCTTTCTGAACGTGCACTCATGATTCACATTTACATAGCCCTACCTAAGGATACACCATAAACATTATGTTCACTGTACTTGGAGGTACATCCTGGCAGGAGGCAGCTGAAACTAATGCTTCCCTGATGTTTTATATATATATGAGTAGCCCACTCTTTTCACGCAGAATTCAAAAGGTTTGGAGAACAACGAGATTGCATACAGGTGTTCCTTCTCTCCATTGGGTGCCTAGGGAAACTAGCCTGAATTCCACTTCCTCACAAGTCAACAGTGGAGCACACACATGCATGAGCGTACTAGTGGGCACGCATATGCGTGAGCGAGCTAGGGGGCACACATGCACACACGTGAGCACACATGATGGGCAGGGCATGTGGCTCCAAAGCTCTGTAGGGCAATGAGGAAATTGATTTGTTATCCAGGCGCATATGTCTAGTGATCCAGACAGTAGCATTAGCTTTCAATTGTCTGGTATGTTTAGCATTATAAACAAGCCATCAGGAGCAACGGCTCCATGGTCCTCCGGCACCAAGGGGACTGGGAGCTGCATCAGGTCCTAGCAGCCAAGTCATCCAGCTCTCCCTCCCTTGATAGTTGTTGTGGGTGTGGGTACTAGATGCCTGGGGGCCCAGGGACTGGAGGAGTGGTTCAGGGGGAGGGGGGACCCCAGCCATGCCAGCACATCAGCACACAATGCTACAAGCATCTGTGCACCAAGGACAACAGTGAGCCAGCTCCACATCTGGGACCCCCAGGACAGCTGAAAGGAACATTCAGATCATTCAGATCAGATCGTACAGTGAACAGATGAGAGATGACAGCATCTGTGCTGGCTTCCTGATCAATTCCAAAGCTTGTGCCAGGAACGAAGAATGTTCCTGTACACACCTGTGCCATTCAGGTGCAGAGATGCACAGTCTCCTAGCAGAGGAAATGATCAAGGGCACACCCCCTCGGCTAGCACCCTAAGAAAAGGCCTAACTCACAAAAATGGGATTTTGCCAGGGAGCCAGCCAGTTCACTGGGTGTTCCAGGCTGTTGTACTTGAACGCACCAACCTATGGCCACACTGACCTGGCCCCCTCCTCAGCCATCTGCTTCTCTCCACCATCAGGGCTGCTGCCCAGGCTGGCTCTGGATGGTGACCCCAGCATGCATACACGTAAGTGCTGCAGGAGACCACCACCACTTTGTGGAGAACAACCATCCCCTCCTGACTGGCCTCCTGTTTTCGCTCTCCTCCCTCAACCATCTCTGCTGTTGCCAGCGTACCCTCCCTGCTTAAAGCCCTCAAACAGTTTCGCTTTGCTGTGACAATAAAATTCAAAGGTCCTGCCTTAGAGGGCCGCTAGCTGACTCCATGGCCCCTTCTCTAGCACTCTCCTCCTGTTTCATGGGCTCCAGCTACACACACCCGCCTTCTGGTCCTTAAATGTGCTGGGCTCATTCCCAACCAGGCCCTCGTGAAGCTCTCCTTTCCTTTAATTCCCCAGGTTCCCATTCACAAATCACCTTCTCGGAGGAGCTGCCCTGAGTCCCTGTGTGGGCAGGGTGAGTGTCCCCTTTCCCTTCCAATTACTCTTGGCTCAAATCCCTGTTGATGTCCTTCACAGACCTTAAAAACCATCTGTAATTATCTTATTTGATTATTTGATAATGTGTTTGTCATCAGTGTCTCTATACCAGAACTGTAATGCACAAGAACAGGGATCGTTATCTGTGTTATCCACCATTTACTCACCTCCAAAATCTCCTATAGAATCGGCTGCCGCTAAGGCACCAGGCACATACACCTAAGGTGGCGGGTTCGAATCCCTAGCCCAGGCCCGCCAAACAACAATGATGGCTGCAACCAAAAAAATGGCCGGGTGTTGTGGCGGGCGCCTGTGGTCCCAACTACTTGGGAGGCTGAGGCAGGAGACTCGCTTAAGCCCAGGAGTTGGAGGTTGCTGTGAGCTGTGATGCCATGGCCCTCTACCCAGGGGGACAGCTTGAGGCTCTGTCTCCAAAAAAAAAAAAAAAGAATCGGCTGCCCCATGGGACATACACAGCTGGGAAGCCACGCAGGTCTGTGCTAAGTAGCCACTCACTGCCCCACCTCACAGCCAGAGGGTCTCTGCACTCAGAACCTACATGGCCCTCACCCCACACCCCTGAACAGCCCAGAGCTCTGGTCCAACCTCACAGGCACCCTGAACTTGATTGCTGAGGAGGGATGTGGCCTAGAGCACAGCACTGAACATCCCAGTTGGGGACAGGAAATCACTACAGAGCCTAGCACCACGGGGAAGGAGGGGGCAGAGGTCTTTAGAGCTCCACGTACATAGCTCCCTCCTAGGACCGGGTCTCACTCCACTGCCAGGAGCAGTATCAGGAGTACGGAAATAGGTGGGCCCCTTGCTCCAAACAAGGAGGAGGCAGGAACGCTCTCGGCACATTAGCACATCTTTTTCTACCTTTCCCTTCCCCACATGACCTTGGCCTTCACCAAAGCATGAGTTCTCTAAGAGTTGTGAGCAGGAGTTTTTGCTTCCAGAGCTATACAAACGCACAGTGACAACTGAACAAATAAAATTAAGAATTCCGTAAGGGATCAATGGTAGATCGTAAGCATTCAGCTGTCAATCAGCTCCCCGTGCAGACCTCCTCCCTGCCCTCAACCCCTCACCTTCTCAAAAACTCATTCATGTTTTTTCTCCTTCTCTTCTCTGTGCCCTCACTCTCTCTCGACTACGTTTTCCCATCAGCCTACGACCATGTTCTAGTAGAGCCCATCTGAGAAAAAAACTAATCTCCCTGACTCCATATCCTCCTTTGGGTACAGACCCACATCTCTGCACTTCTCTACAGCACATGGTTACAAAAGAATGGTCTACGCTGTTGGCCCTACTTACTCATCTCCCTTTGAGTCTCCTCCCATTTGTCTTCTGTACCCACAACTCCAATGAAACTGCAATGCCAAGGTCACCAGTGATTTCCATGTTGGCAAATCCAATCAACCCTCCTCTATGTCCAGTCACTCAATCTCCTGGCAGCACTTTACCCCATTAACCACTCCCTCTCCCTTTAAACATTCTCTTCTCCTCTCTATCTCTGGCTTCCTTGACTGCCCTCTCTCCTGGGTTTCTTTATACTCTAGCTATTCCTTCTTAGGCTCCTTTGGTGATTCCATAGTCTTTGATCACCAAATGTTGTCATCTCCTAGGTCTTTACCCTAGGAACCTTCTCTTTATCTCCCCCCCCCCAATCCAGCCACGGTAACATCCCTCAGGTGCTCAGCCCCAAACACCATCTATGTGCTGACTGCACATACGTGCATCTCTCTAGCAGACCTCTTCCCTGAACTCTGGGCACTGAGCTGACAACTTAGCAGACCCAACCCCACCTTTGCTTTCCTCCCACTGAGATTTTTCCATATGAGAACGTGGCCCTGACAGCTTCCAGTTGTCTAAGCCAAACTTTATTATTGGTCTCACCTCTTCTCCCCTCCTAACACTCATGCCATTAGCAGGCCCACCGCCACCACAGATAGCAACTCTACCTACTTCCTGCCACCCCTGCTGTGGCCACATGAGCCAGGCTGCTATCCCCCATCACAAAGACCACTGCCTTCAAACACGACCTCTGCTTCCTCCCAGCCCACCTACAGACTCTCCTCCATGCACGAGTCAGAATAAGCTTTCTGAAACACAAATCTAATCATGGCCTTCTCACCAAAACAAACCCAAAAACTGCCAGCAGCTTTTCCTGCACTTCATTCGGGACAAAACTCAGACTCTACTACACCAGCGAGTGCTACACGTGGTGAGACTCATGCTAGCCCCTCGTCAGCTCCAACTAACCTGCCTCACACTCACCTAGATTCAGCCTCTCCGGTCTCCTTTCTAGTCTCCAAAACTGCAAACAAGTTCCCTCCTCTTGGTTCTTTGCATTTGGTTTTTCCAGTAACCAAGATTCTTCTAACACGTCACTTTCTCAGAGAAGCCTTCCCTAACCAACCAACCTTGCTAGAGCCATTCTCTGAACTTTCCTCTAGATCAGCAGTTCGCAAGTCAAGGCTGCACTGTGCCCCACAGGAGACATTTGACATTTTTTGGAGACATTTTTGACTGTCACTGTTGGAGAGATACCACTGGCACCTAGTTGGTAAGGGGCACAGATATCATCGATACCCTACAGAGCACAGGACAACCCCTCCCCACCCCCACCACAGCAAAGAATTATCCAATCAAAAATATCAGCAGTGTCAAGTGTGAGAAATGCCAGTCTAGATATTTCCTTTATATCACTTGTCAAAATCTCTAATTATGTCGGTTTTTGTGTTTACTTGTTTATTGAGTATCTCTCCTAACGGAATACAAGCTCCATGCAAGAATCCAGGCAACCTGTCTGTTGTAGATATTTGTATCTGCAACACTCATTCCAGTTCCTGGTCAGAGAAAATTTAAATGAACAAATTAATAAATAACTGTCCCTCAGCAGAATGCTGTGACCTTGCAGCAAGACATGGAAAAGCAATGGTTACAGAAATCTTGATGGGAACAAGCACTATCTCCACCACTTGGAAGTCTAAAGAAGTAAGCTGTGCCCATGTGATTGGGTCAGGGGGTTGGACCTCTTGTACCCCCTAAGAGAAAGTCTCCTCCTGTCTGCAGATGAGAATCAAACTGTGTTGATTATGAAATTTCTGGCCCCTACTAGACATCTCAGCTTTGAACCAGCAGAGAATATGGAGGTCTTTGATCAAGAGAAGAAACTGCCTCAGGCAGGGAGAGAGACATTGATTTTGACCCTTACTCCCAGTGGACCTTGGGGGAGAAAGAGCAGGAGTCTGGTCCAGGTCTGAGCAGCTGGCTTGAAAGTAATCCAACAGAGGGAGCTCTGTGCCTAAAATCTGGGGCCCCCCCGGGGCTCTCAAGAGTGCTGCCCTTCAGGTGGCCAATTTCCTTAGGAAAATATGAAATGGCCAGACCACCCTTTACTGAATTACAAAGCACTTATCACTTCTTTAATAACTACCCACATGGAGGGCTTAATTCACTCAATATGGAAGTTATAAAGGCGAATTGGTAAGTGAGCATTAGGCTCAAGTGCATTGCATAAAGACTTACAAGAGCAATATTTTCCCCTATTAAAAAGGTAGATTTTCTCACTGCAACTCTGCCTCAGAGTTAATGCAGAAAAGTCAGTCCAAAGCTTGGGGGCATTTACACTGTTAGAGGGTAATTCCAGGTCATTGGGAGGAAAAAGAATCCCTGGCTTTGTGGGAATAATTATTCCGGAACCTGAGGGTGTCAGAGTGATTAGTCAAGGTAACCATCTGAAAGACAAGATCACATCAGTGGTGCCCGGCTCTCTCCTCTGTGTACATTGGCTGGGATGTGAACAAGCCGCAGAGAAGAGAAAAATCACGGGCAGAGAAAGAAAGGTAGGCTGTGCAGAGGGACCTACAAGAGGTTGGTCCCCTTGGCCGGCTCCTTTAAAGACCCCAGCCCTGGAAGGAAGCAACACAGATTTACATCAGGGATTTGAAAGGAAGGAGCATTAGCCCTCCTAATCCGTGAGGAAACCAGCTTTGGAATTTACAAATGTTCCAGAGAATTCCAGGGAAAAGCTGGAGAGATGGCCTTCTTCATCCAAGTGCAGGAAACACAGGTTTCACTCTTGTTAACGTTTTTCTCCCTTGCTTCCACGTCACTACTAGTTTCCTTTCCTCTAGCAATTAACTGTTTGTTCCTTTTTCCAGAGATTCGATCTCTCTGAAGGCATCTCTCTATTCAATGACTTCAATCACTGCCTAATTAGACATTAATTCCAGGTCTGCAGCTCTGCCCCCATGAGACCTGACCTCTCCTCTGTCCTGTGGTTCTTGTTCACACAATGTGCATTCCCTAGACTCCTGAGAGCAAATATGGACAGAACAGCTCCTCTCGCCTCCTGAACTTCTCCAAACTACCTCCTCTGAGTCCTCCGGACTTGGAACATTACAGCAGACATAGTGAGTTGGTTTCAAGTTATGTATAATACCAGAGGGCTAGCAAGAGCTGGCACAGACTACTGTGTTTAGGAGTCTGTGGGTTGAGGGGCGGGAGGAGGAGAGAAGCTGTGATTGATTAGTGATGTCTGGCATGGGCACAGCATATGCAAGTACCATAAAAATGCCATCCATATAAGAAATAAAAACAAATCTGAAGGGTACAAGTGAATCTTTATAAGAGTAGAATGTGAACATTTTAAAACAATAACTAAGAAAATGACATGAAGGCTATGTTAACCAGTTTGATGGAAGTATTTCAGATTGTGTGTGAAAACCC